>APFE030412838.1:247897-290235 GCA_000404065.3 Pinus taeda
CGCCCTAGCTAGTTTATTTCCATTTCTGATTGTAAGCATGTTTCAGTGTTTTCCATTAATGAAATGAAGTATTATTTCTGCTGCATCTTTGTGTATATGGTTATCTTTGTAATTTGTTGCATTCCTGTTTAAATCCGGATCACATGGATCAAAACCACTTAGGACCAATACCTTGGACCAAATACCTTGGGTCAATACCTCAGACCAAAAACCTAGGACCAATATCATGGATTAAAATACCTTGGACCAAATACCTCGGACCAAAAACTTAGATTTCCAATATATATGCACTTTTCCTTCTTTGAAAGTGCGTGTGTACGTATACGCTACTTGTGTTCAGGGAACCTACATGTATACACGGTTTGGTCAAGGTGAACCTGCGTATAGCTCTCTTTCTTCATTCTATGTAGGTTGATCTGTAATTCTTTGCTATTGATGTGTTGCACCGTGATCTTTTATCTGAGTGAGTTTCCATCAAGGACAACATCTATATCATAATGCCAAAAATCTCCCCCTTTGGACTTGATGGCAACAACACCAAGTCACTCTCCCCCTTTGACATCAAGGGCAAAGGGTGGACCCAGAAAATTTCTCTCTTTGACATACATTATGTTGGTCATGCTCCCCCTGAGTACATGCTGAAATCTTTGATTGAGCTTTCCTTTTGCACATGCTGAGATGCACTGAAACTGTCCATGCTCTTCCTAAGTATAAGCAGAGTCTACAAAAAAAATATTTTCCAAAAGAATAACATGACTCTATAACTCAACTATGTGAGGATGACCTTCCTATCACCAATGACTCATACATACATCCATCTCCCAATTGAGTGGGGATATACCAAATTTGACTCATCCACCCAACCAAGTGGAGATATACCAATTGTTTATACATGGTAGAAACAAGAAATATTACATCATCCTTTGCATGCAAAGTGGGGTTACAAATTAGGTCTTTTCATGACCTTTCCATCAAATGATATACATGACATTTATAACAAGGACTAGCAATCTAAACAAGACCATGATAGTCATCAACAACTATTATACACCATATATGATCTGCACCATCAGCAACATCAAGATCAACATCCTGTATATTTCTATCATCAAAATAGTCACCTGAATCAAAACAACTATGTGGATTTGTACCAAGATCTTCTAAGATAATGCCAACAATGCATTATTAGAATCATATGCTCCCCCTGAACCTATGCCAACTATTCATTGTCAGATCTGATTATTGCAAATATCAGTGAGAGTTATCAAGGTATCATCATTAATAAGATATACATCAATTTTTTAGCGCCAACACATTGTAACCATCATTAAATAGAGCAGATAAGTGACTGAACCATATCAGACTCCTTTTCCTGAGTCTGTCCCGTTGCTTTTTCCTCAAAACAACATATATGCGACTGTGCAGCTTCTAACTCACGTATATACGTGACTTCTTTTCATAATAGCTACGTATGAAAATTGGAATACTAAAGTTTTACACTTTTAGCTTCCCTTGGGTCTGTTATGTCTATAAACTGAGCTATGCCACATCTTTCTGACAATAATTTCATCTTCTTCAATACCTTGGATTGTGATGATGTATTCTCCTTTTGGTTTGGTGTCTGAAATTTGCTTCTGCATTCCCTTGCTTTATGTCCAAACTTGTTACACACATAACATCTTACATGTTTCATATTCCTTTTATTGCAATCAATAGCCTTGTGACCAAACATATTGCAAGCAAAACAATATCCCTTAAAGTACCTGGAACGTGATGATCTTTCTATATGACGGTCTTGAACCATTCTACTTCTGCATCTGGCTGCAACATGTCCAATATTATGACATATAAAACATTCAACATCATTTATCGAAGGAAATAATTGACTATTACTTCCATAGTTAGGAATAAAAGAATTTCTTTCCTTGGTCGTTGATGGGGTTCACCTCTCATCTCCTTGTTGAGCATTTCAAATTTTGCCTTAGAGTTCCTTGCCTTACCTTGTGAGCTAGATTCACCTTCAACAGTTTCATGAAAACTAAGACCAGTCTTTATAATGGGTGAGTGTTGAACTTTGATGATATCATCTAACTTTTCTGATCCTTTAGCAAATCTAAGATTCAGAGTCTTTGTCTTTTCAAGTTCTTTTAGACTTACTACTTCACATTATAATACTTCATTGTGTTTGTCCTTTTCAGTGAGTTGATGTGTCACTGTGTTTATGATTTTATCCTTTTCTGGCAAACTGATTTTAAGCTGACTGATTTCTTTAAGGAAATCTTCCTTTTCTAAGGAATTATTTTCATATGCCATGAGTAGGTTAATTACTTGATCATCTTCATCACAATTGGACAAGTCATCACTATCATCATGAGTATAATAACTTCTATTACCTTCTTCGGACATCTTTCCTTTGACATGAGGGCATCTAGCAGTGTAATGACCAACTCTACCACAAGAAAAGAATTTGAAAGGTAGCTTACCTTTGAACCTTCCAAAACCTCGTTGAAGCTTCTTGACAAAATTTACCTCATCTTCTTCTTCTTAAATGTATCCTGATTCATTGTGTTTTTCTCTTTCTTTTCCCTTTGTTGATGCTTTAAATGTGGCTTCTCTCATATCTGATGGTCCTGCTTTTCTCATCTCAAAGGTAGTTAAGATTTTGTGAAGTTGTGTCATAGTGATATTCTACATATCCTGTTTTTCTTCTATGGCAAACACTTTGGGTTCAAATTTAACAGACAAGGATCTCAAAACTTTTTCAACTAAGGTAACTTCCTTAATTTCTTCACCCAGATTCTTCATACAATTGATAACCTCATCTATACATAGGAAGTAACTAGTTATGCTTTCATCACTATGCATCTTAAGAGTTTCATACTGAATTCTAAGAGTTTCAAGCTTAGCACGTTTTACCTGAGAGTCTCCTTCGTAGCTTAGAACGATTTTGTCCCATATTTCTTTGGCTGATTTGAGCTGCATGACTTTGACAAACTCTGATTTTGACAAACTTCCCAATAAAGTATTGACAGCTCTGGCATTGGTTTCATATTGCTTTTTACTTGCCGTATTTGTAGGAATTATTGTTGGAAATGTATATCCTCCTTCCACAATTTCCCAAACATCCATTCCAAGTGATTGTAGATAGGCTGTGGTTCTTATTTTCCAATAAACAAAGTTACTCCCATTAAAGATTGGTGGTCTAATGGATCCCATGCTTTCTTGATTACTCATGATGATGGATCTCCCTTTAAGCGGTCCAAGCTTCTTCTAAAGGACCTGCTCTGATACCATTGTTGGAATAGTAATACTGGGGTGGGTGGGGGGGTGGGGGAAATCAGTACTAGTCAAATCAATAAATTTTTAATTTCATACTTTGATTTCTATATGCTACTTTAATGAAGGTAACTTGTGTGTACATGCAACTGTATTTAAGGCAACCAGCGTATATCCAACAAACCTATGATTTAGTTAATTCATCATATGTTGATCTTTAATCAGTGCATCAGTACTTCATTAACCATATGTAGTAATAACATAGAAGACCATCACACATAAGAAACATGCATGAACACCAAGATTTAAGGTGGAAACCCAATGCGGGACAAAAACCACTAGCTGTTGTCTTATTTTTAACATAAGAAAAACATGTTTACAATCTTGTACTAGTGCAGACTCATACCAGTATGCAGGCACCCACCTGCAGAAGGCTACAACCTTCTCTCGTTCTCCAACTTCTACAGGAAGGGAGCTATAACCCCCTAGGTCTTGTACTAGTCGATATGTTTACTAGTACGTAGGCATAGACCTACAGAAGGCTACGACCTTCTTTCTTCCTCCAGAGACCACGTTTCATAAATTTTTAGACTAGATACTCCTGGAACACAACACCACAATCTGAAGGCCACGTTTCATCCAATTTTCATACTGGACCCATCAACAACGTTGAAGCTCAAATCAACCACCACTGCAATACAACTATCAAATACATCTGCATCAACCAATCATTGAAACTTAAACATCACAACTGAATCAATCAATCACTTTAACAACCCATCATCACTGTAGCAAATCACAATCAATCAATCTGATCATTTAGAATACTGTCACCAGAATACAATCACCAAAACCCAAAGCAAAAACCAGAACTCTGCAACAGCAAACAGAAGCAACTGAAACATACTTCGTAAGGTATACGCTACTTCCATATGTCGAACCAGCGTGTATACGTGCTTTTATCAAGGCCAACCAGTGTACACATCTGTAAATATTCATTCATAATTTTGCAGCTATTCTAGACTTTAGTTATCCCCAGATTCTAAGATTATTTATTTTATTTGTAAACTTATAATTAAAATTGTTTTAATTTTATATATCTGTTATTAGCAACCTAAGAATATTAATCATAATATATATATATTATTAATGAAACTATCCTTAAAATGTAAGGTATTTATTTATCTGTTTATTAGCCTAGGTTTTTAACAACCTATTGCTATTTTAACATATTTATATAATTATTATAATTAATTAACAAATAAATAAAGGTTATTTTGAAATAAAGTAACTAAATCAATATTAATTTAGTCATTTATTCATTTTATTTATTAAATTTTATTTTGTGGTTTAATTTTATTTATATTTATTCATTTATTTTTATTTTTTAAGTAAGTCTCCTTCTTGAACTAACCATAGTTTTATATAACAAACTAACAGTATTATATTTTTAAATTAGAATATATATTATATGGTTGATTTTTATAATTAATCCAATAATAATTTGGTTAACAAATGAAGAAACATTTAAACTAACCTTAAAAAAAATAAAAGGAATTTTTTTTTTTTTTATATAGTTTTATTATTATTAAAATATTATTATTTTTATATATAAAATATTTTTAATAACTAACATTAATATAAATATTATTAGAAATTAGGTAATAATATATATATTATATATATTATATATATAATAATATAATGAATTAATAATTTAAATTAAATAAATGGATTATTCTTATAACTAACCATTGATCTATTTAATTTTTACCTAGTTTAACTTAGCTCCATAAATATAATAGTAAATATGAAGAATAATGGTAATAGTAAGAAGAATATTAATATTAAATTAATTAAAGGAAGTTTGACTGGGGTCCTGGAGTCAAAAAGTAGCCGTTAATCTTTTTAGCCGTTGGAGAATCTGCTTAGACTATTTAACATGCTATACTGGATCTGTATCTTCAACTTGTCTTGACGATGAACCACACTAGTTGGTTCGAAATGCGTCGACAAATGATTAAGTATGTGATTTCGCCGAAAACTCTCTAAACATGCATTAGTATTCAAATCTAGATTATACATTATCAAAACCATATAATGATAATTCACTTCAAACCTTAAGATCTCTATCCATCATTAAATCTTATCCCTCATCAACCGCTAAGGTTTATCCTTGGTTTAGATCAATAAAAGCACCATAAGCCAATAACTTGCATACTAGATCCCACACTTCATCAAATATTCGATACTTGCACACCTTGGCCTAATGATCTTCTCCTCCTTATATACTTTTAGGCCTTTCTCAATACTCTGGATCAAAACCACTTAGGACCAATACCTTGGACCAAATACCTAGGGTCAATACCTCGGACCAAATACCTAGGACCAATACCATGGATCAAAATACCTTGGACCAAATACCTCAAACCAAAAACTTATATTTCCAATATATATGTGCTTTTCCTTCTGTGAAAGTGCGTGTGTACGTATACGCTACTTGTGTTCAGGGAACCTGCGTGTATACGCAGCTTGGTCAAGGTGAACTTGCATATACCTCTCTTTCTTCATTCTGTGTAGTCTGATCCGTAATTCTTTGTTGTTGACATGTTGCACTGTGATATTTCATCTAAGTGAGTTGCCATCAAGGACAACACCTGTATCATAATGCCAACAGTCTAACTGCTCTTGCACTTTGTTCGATGTAAATATGATGTATGAAAGTTTTAAGATCATTTCCTCTCATATCAATGTATTCCCATGCATAAGCAGAGGAATGTTTATGTAAGACCTCTACGAGTTGATTCTTTTGTAATTCCAAGTTTTCATTAACATTCAAAGTTTTTCCTAGAAAGATTTATATTAAATAATTCCCAAATTTCTCCATGGAGAGCAACGATACTTGTCTAGATGAGAGATATTCATTTCGACTACGGTCATAATGTGAGGAAGATTCATTATTTTCCAATAGATTTAAAATTTGGTCTTCCTCTCTTACTTGTCCAGGAGTGAAAACAGGTTGTATATCATCTTCATCATCTATCCATTCCTCATTCTTTGTTTCTATTGTTGTTCTTGGAGGAGGGTATAATGTAAATTTCTTTGTAGAATTCCCATCTAAGATAAACATGTCACTTGATCTACAATTGATGAAAGCATTCGTTGTAGCTAACCAAGGTATTCCTAGCATTAATGGATGTCCTCCTAAATTATTCTTAGGTGTTAATACCATGTAATCAACGGGATATTCCCAGGAATCTAAGGATACACAAACATATTCCAACACACCATCAGGTTTAATCACAGACCTCTCTGCTAATTGTAATAGTGCTGGTGTGTATTGAAGGTTAGGAAGCCTAAGTGAATCCATAACTTGTTTACTCATTATGTTTATGGCTCCTCCTAGATCAATTAGTGTGCTTGGTATTCAATTCCATTGATGTGAATTTTTACAATGGGGCTTCCTGGATCTAGATATTTTTGGATTTTTGTTTTCCCCATCATGATGTCTGCAATTTTCCCGACTAATTGAATTATTTTTATATCTTTTCTTTTTCTTCTTGATCTTTGAGTACTTAATTCCTTAATTTTTTTTGTAAATATTGGTATTTCTTTTATGGCTTGTAATAAAGGAATTTTGATACAAACATTTCTTAATTCATCCAACATATTATAGTCAAGCAATGTGATTTGTTTTTCTACTCCTTCATCAATTTTCAACTGTTCAGGGAAAGCTGGTCTAATTGATATCGAGGGTTTTTCTATAATAGGAGTATTTATTGGAACATTTTCAGTTTGGTATTCTCTTTTTGAGGGAGAGAGGTCTCTCCTTCTTCAGATTGTTTTGAATGTTTTTGAAGATTTGTTCTTGCTTCCTAAATAACAACAGGAGTTTTTCTTTGTAACACTCTTCCAAATCTTAATTGGAGATTATTTAGATATAGTGGAGTTATTACATAAGTTTGAGGATTTTTCCCCTCCATGTTGTACACAGGTTGTTGTGGCATTTTATTATTAGGATTTGGAAGTGGTGGAGCACGTAGTTGATTTGGTTTTTGTGTGAATAATAGGGAGAGATGTGGATTTTGAATCTGAACTTGGACTTGAGGTAATTGATTAGCTTGAGGAATTTGATTAGACCGGGGTAGGAATTGTGGTGGAAGATAAGATGGTGAATATTATTGATATTGAGCATAAGCCCCATAAGGGTTTTGCCATCCTTGATTCCAAGATTGTTATTGTGGCTGAGCCCAAGGCTGCCAAGATAGATTGCAATTATTTTGTGAAGACTAAGCAAATTGTTGTGGTATGAAGCCCTGTGGTTGATTTGGTTGGGAGTTTTTCCATGGTCTCTTGGCTATAAAGTAAAGAGGGTCTACTTGTTCTGGTATTCCTTCATCATTAAACATAGCCTTGAGACCTGGTAAATAAGGACATTCCTTAGTATCATGATTATCTACACATATGGCACAAGTTTCTATAGATTTTGAATCTAAGGGACACTCTCTTAAGGCATGCTTCTTTTGAAATCTAGGATAGAAAATAGATAATGCAGGATTTTTGGATTTTTGCTTATTTTGTATTTTAAGGGTGTCTATCTGTTCATTTAGACTCCCTAAAATATATGTCTTGAAGGTATCAAGCAAGCTTCATAATTCTACCCTGTTGACTTTCCCAGCTGTATATTTATTAATTCTTGATAAGAGAGGGTCTCTAGGAACCTTTCCAACTCATGCTTTACTCCCATAGATATGTACACATAGATCACAAATATCTGCAAATGGCAGTTGAGAAATATCTCATTTTCCTGTTAAGTTAAGGAGATTAATCCATTCATCTTTGATAGCTTTGAGCAAGAGGGATTTTAAAGTTTCCTCATCCAAATTATCCATTTTTTCTCTTTTAATATTGTAGACAAATCTCTCTACTAAGTCTTCAAGATTTTCAACTTCCTTTTGTGTCATTTTTATGACTTCGTCTTCAAGGTTACTAGGCGTACAGTAATCTCTATATTTGCCTAAGAAAGACTCTTTCATTTGTGCCCATGTTCTTATAGAATTCATACCTAAACTCATGAACCATTTTAATGTTGAATCCTTTAAGGTAGAAGGGAACAATTTCAGTTTTTGAGCATCATGCAGATAGTCATATGATCTGCATAATATTTCAAATTCGAAGAGAAATGTCTCTGGGTCTTCATTTATTTTTCTATGGAAATTAGGAAGAATAGAAGGTGAAATATTTTTCATTGTGAGGGTTGTATCTTCATTGAAAATAGGAAATCCAAAAGGGTATTGATTTCCTCTACCTCTACCCCCTCCTTTATTCCTATCCCCACCTCCTCCTCTACCTCTGCCCCCTTCTCTATTCCTATCCCCACCTCCTCCTCTACCTCTACCTCCTCCAATCCTATTTTCCTCACCATTGACATTATGTACCTCTCCTTCCCCTTCTTCAACCATGACAGATTCCTCACAACTGATGTAAGGTTCTTCTAATTCTTCTGATTCTTCTAGTTCCCTCGCTTAGCATGCTTAATCCGCTGACAGTCACGCCAATCAACGCGATATGCTAAGAAATAGTCACGCCGACTAACCTCTGGCGCTTGTTGTTAGTTAGGCAGTTGCGTCGATGCCTATAAGTGAAGATTAGGGTTTGTTCCCAATCTTGGTCAGTGTGTTTTGATTTCATGATTTCAACCCCATAAGCCTTTTAGACCATTTTCTCCCTGACTAGAAACCTGCTTTTCATTTGGTTTTGTTTGCTTGTTGGCTTATCATCTTTCTACTTGATTTGTTGAGTCATTGGATGGAAAGCGACACTAGGGCATCTAGATCGTCATCCATTCAGCTGATTGTGAACTCAATAAGTCGAGTTGTAGGTGTACTTACTCCTTGCATTATGTTTGCAGTACTTTTACGCCTTTGACCTCCATTACACAAGTTTGAAAAGTTTTTGTTTACTTATCTAAACATCTCTTTTCTAGTATGGATTACATTTCTTGTCTTGTTTTTCGTAAATTCGGTGCTTCATTAGTCTGAATGAGTCTCTCTTTTCGTGTTTTCATTTGCTTGAAGAGCTAATTGTCTCGAAAAAAATTTCATTGAAGTGTTGTATGCGAAAAATTCATTTCGTTGTTTCATCAAAAAGTAGGAATTCTAGTTTGTTACATCATTATGCTATGATAGTTAGCATCATTAAAAACTAGGATTGCATTGGCATTTGAAAAGGAAAAGAACTCTTTTTGCTTTTGAAAGGACTATTAGAAACGCACTTGTCAGGAAAGTAGGAATTGGAATGCATTTTTCATTAGTTTATTTTTTCGAAAAGTGTGGTAGTGAAAGATCATTTTTCTTTCTGTGGTTTGTTGTTTGCATTTGATTTTGTAGTTTCTACCCTCTCTAGTGTAGGCAATTCATCGAATTGAAAGGGTTTTGTCTCATTTAGTTGCATTTAAGGTTTTTCGAGTCATATCGCTAAGGCCTGAAAACTAAGACATAACTAAAGATAAACTTTAAAATGAACTCAATTAACCTAATGTGCATTTGACATTTAACGATCATATCTAGAAGGTCTAGGTTAGAGACGTGTTCTAGTGTCTTTAAACCTAGTAGTTGTCGTTAGCTTCAGCATTAGACAATGCTACTACAGATTTTTGCTCCTCGTATCGTCGAGTATATAAAGGGAGACCCCTCTAGGCTGCAATCCTTTATCCTTAGGAAGCTAAGTTAGTCGCCTTACAAACGTGATACACTGCACACAACACTTGGGGAGATTTCCTACTCGTACTTCTCGGTTTGCCGAGAGGTATTCTGCAGTTCACGGTTGCTTGGTAATATTGTTTACCTAGATCATCTAGAGCAGTCATTCGATATTTTTGACTCATTAAACTTAAAATATCGTTCGAGCACTTGTCCTTTCGAGCTTGTTTCCAATAGAAAGCAATAGAGTCATCTTTATTTCTTTCTCGACTCTTAAAAAATGAAAGACCACCAATATTTTTATGTGTCTTAATAATTGATTTCCCACGATCCAATAACATCCTATTAGTATTTTCTTGACCGAATCGTGCGTTTCCCTTAAAGGACATTTTAAAGCCTTGAAGTTTATTTGTCTCTTTTCTGTTAACTAAGACAAGGTCATCGTGCCTAAACCATATGGTTCACCTAGTTCCTCTTCCTCTCCTTTATTTCTTTGAGGAGTCATTTCCTGAGTTACCAGAGTCACTCAAGGACCAAGGTGTTGAACTCGGAATTGTTCTGAGCATTCAACCTTCGTCATATCGTCCTCTGCCTACTTTAGATATTGGGTCATCTGCTGATCTTGGCCCGAAATCTCCATACAATCTTGTTCAAACTCCTAAGAGTTCGTCGACCACTGATGGTCAACTTGGACTAGTTGTCTATCCTCTGAATCATTTTTTTGACCCTATTGTGATATCACCGCAGCATCCTTACAGTCCGTACGATCAATCGGGTGTTCCTTTGGAATTATCCCCTCGTACTTCTTCGGATGTTCGTTGTCGTTTGTTCTCAGATATGGAACCCGTAGGCGATGCTCTAGTCACCTCTCTGGAGGAGTCAGAAGTTTCTACTCCACACACTATCGAAGAGGAAGAACATCCTTTTCCTCTAAAGGTTTCCCCTATATAAGGGGTATTCCTGCCAATGTGCTGCTTAATTATGTATCGTTGGCACAGTTGGTTTCAGGTACACCTAGTGCCTCATCACTTTACCATAATCCTATTTAGGCATCAAGCACCATGCCTACTTCAGGTCAGTTCACTGCAAACTCGACCTCCCAACAAGCTGTTACCTCAGTCCCGGTGCAACCTACCATTCTGAACCCTCTTGTATCATCAGTCCCAGTCACTTGTCTAGTTCAACTGGAGGTCTCGAGGAATGTCTCTATCAGTTCCTCCATCCCTCTGGTCAGTGGCCAAGCTGTGCCACTGCCTAGGGGGAAAAACCTGAATGTTTCTATGGTGTCAGGCGCCACCAATGTGAGTGGCTCACAAGCTCACATGCTTGGTATGAACGAGCCTTCTTCTAGTGTTATTCACAACCCTTGCTGATCCTACTAGATCAAGCAATGTTCAATACCAACAGGTTCAAAATCTCGTTGGTCCGTCTGGGTCGAGCAATGTCCAGTATTAGCAGCGCTATGAGGCTTAGTTCCAATACCAAACTCCTTACATTCCATATGGTTCTCAAGGAATGGTTAATCAACCTTACACCCTTCAGTCTGGGCAGTACATTCAACTTGGCTCATCCACTTTCCAAGGTGGCTATGACCAGATTCAGCTCGAAAATTTTCTAGGCACTATTCAAGTACCCTTGCAACAGCAAGGACAGCCTCTACAACAACGTGGGAACCCTTTGTTACCGCAAGGGCAACCTTTTTTGTAGCAATGGCTATTGATGCAGGAGCATTCATCTCAGAAAAATCATTGTATTTTAGTAGACATAGGGGGTCTTGTGTGTTAAGGAAGTTAGTTTCCTAAGTGTTAAATTAATGTAATTATTTAGGCTTTTGAGTGATTTAAATAAGAATAGGAGTTAATTAAGTATTGTGAGGCATCTTTGTAAATGTTCTCGAATGTTGGACAACATGAGACATTTAGGATAGTTGAAAGATTTGGGAATCAATTGTAAATGTTAGATTAGGAATTGGTTTCATGATTTGAGGAACTAGGGAGGAGCCTTAGGGATAAAGAAGAGATTTTAGGATTTTTTTGAGAAAGTTATGGATCTAAACCAGGAATTGGTTATAGAATCCTTTTGTATAAATGTAAGCCTAAAAGGCATAGAAAGAGCTTAGCTAGTTAGGGGTTAGCTAACTAGGAATTAGTTCAAGAGTTAGATAGGTTTGATTGTAAGCCTACGGGTAGATAGGAAAGGAAGAGGCCGCTGATATTGGAAATTAGGCCAGAGAGAGAGACTCTTATGTAAATATTTGCTTATCAATACAGAGAATTCGATTCCTGAATTGTGTAGTGTGTATTGATTAATGGAGTTATGAATTGTGTATGAATTAGTGTAATTTTGCATAGTATATGTATGTAGGTGAAGTTTGAGCAGAAAACAGAGAAGAGGTGGAGTATGAAGGATTGTAGTTTGATTGTTGAATCCGATTAAAGGATCAAAGTGAAGTTCAGGAGTGACGGCATTTAAGAGTACGTGGAGTAAGTCCAAGTGGGAGTTGTGTTGCAAAATAACCAAAGACCAGAAACCCGGGAGGAACCCGAAACCACAGAAGAGCCTTGAGAAACCATGTAAAGGCAAAGAAAGTAAAGGCACAAAGGAATGAAGTAAACGTGCATAGGATCTGTTGGATCAGCTAGATCAATGGACGAGATTATTTGCGATAAGCAGCCAAGATTAAGCCGCATAGAATGGAGTCAAGAAGATGAAAGACAGAGATTAAGCCACGTGTTGGCAGAAGGACGAAGCAATTTTCGTAGGCAAAAGTGGTTTTCGAGCGGCCTCAAAACCGTAAGCGGTAATTGAAAAATGGACATGATGAAGTTATGAACGATAACTTAATCCAGTTGAATTCTGGAGGTGATCGGACCATCCGTTGAAAGGTTGATTGGACACATATTGCGTGCAAACAAGCATGGGGATTAATTCGGAAATTGGACCCAATGAGAGTTTATATAGCAGAGTTAAATCTTCATTATGTTCTGGTGATCAGGACCATCCCTTGGTTGACGGATCGGATGGTAATCGCATGGAAAAGTGTGCACAGGTTAATATTCTGAGCGGACCCGATGTGTTTATCAACGCAAGTTAAATTTGTTTGAGTTCCGAAGGAAGAATGGAGATCGCGCGGTAGCCGTTGATCTGGTGGAGTGAAATCAACGATGGAGGTTAAACACGATAAGGTGAGCATCGGTAAATATGCCAAGGTCGTGGAGTGGCGGAAAGGTAAGGCTTACGTGTGCTTTGGGGAGTATTTCTATTATACGAGGAATAATAGAAATTAAGTGGATTAAGGTTTATGGGTTAGGTGAAGTTTAACCAAAGTCGGAGACCATGGTATGGGGTTTGGTTAATATGCGCGGGGTATAGAATTAACCAAATATTATGAGGGTTGAATAAGATTCTATTGGAAAGGTTAATTAAGGTTTAGACTATTGGATAGTTATTGAAACGTTTCTGCATGAGGTTTAATTAAGAAGCCTAAAGCCTTAATTTGTGAATGTTTGACTAGACAGGGAAATTAAAATTCCTGGGACAAAATAGATTATGCATTTTAATGCATACTGTGGATAAAGTTAGCTTAGAATGGGATCATTTGGTATCAGAGTAGAATAAGGAAATTTTGTGTTATGTTTTAAAGATGTGTATGCAGGCAAGAGGAGATCAAGTTATTTGAATCTGATAAGTAGAAGGCATGAAATAAGATGAGAGTAAGTGATACTCTTAAGAATAGATTGTAGAAGCATAAAGAAAACACAATGATGTTTGTTTTATTGAGGAAAATGGAGATTCACTCAAATGTGAAAAGTGTATAGAGACTGCTTGTGAAGTCATACTGGTACTGTTTTATTTAACTCTGGTTTGAGTTTTGTAGGTTAAAGATAGAGTAAATATTGATAGAAGCAGACAGACAAAGAAAGTTGTATATGTTCTAAAGAACAAATTGAATGAAAGACAAGATAAACAAGTGGCAATGAACCTAAAGAATCCAACTGAAGGTTGGGCAGAGAGGACAAACGTGTTCTCAAAAGGAAGTTGAGTAGCAATATTTTGAAAGCTTGGAATGATCTTTGGCTTAAATATCATTGGTATGCAGGTAATAGCAATTAGTGAAGCATCTCAGCAAGAAGATCATATCCTATAGAGAAGTGATGAAGGAAGCCAGTAAAGGTTTCTAAGAGAGAGTGGCAGAACCTAATATTTCATTTGTGTTTGAAATACAAGAGGATAGTTGTGTTCTCAAAAGAGTAGATGAGTTGAAGTCTAGAGCATGGAGTGCTCATATGGTTCAGAGGAGAAAACCAGAGATATACCAAAAGACTGAGCTCAGAGAGAGAAGCTTAGTGAGGTATCATGCAGTAGGGAGGACTTGTTGTTGCAGAGAGTTGTACAGCTCATAGTGAGTGAGTGAGGAACTCATAGAGATAGAGAAGAAGATGACTACTAATAGTCATGATAGAGGTTCTGAGGAAGACCACAGCAAAAGAAAAGTGAAGAGGGAGGATGCCAAGGCAAATGGCAAGAGAATGAGCCAAGAGGAGATTGACAAGGAGATTGCAGAGATAAAAGAACAACCCAATGTATTGAGGATGAGACTGGAGGAAAACCAAAGACAAGGTTGGGTCTTGAGGAAAAAGGTAGTGAAGTGGCATAAGTTACAGAGAAGGCTACAACAGAGGCAGGTGAAGTGGCTGATGAAAAAACTTAGAGAAGCTGAGTTGGAAATGGAAGTTTCCATTTGTGCACCAGAATAGGGTGAGGTTCTGGGTGAAAATGAGATGGGAGATCTGTGAAAGATCTGGAGGATTCAAGACAACAAGAAGTTTACTTTGCTAAGGAAGGAATTATTAATGATTTTCTAAAGTGTTGGGCAAATTCAGATCAACAGGAGGATGTAAAACCTTGTATATTTGAATCTAATAATTTTGATGTGATTACAGGTTTTGCAGAGGATGAGCAATATTTTGTAGTTGTAAAAAGTATGGAAGAGTATCTTTCAGAAGATAAAAACTCTGAAGTAAAGAATGATGGAGAATGTCTCTTGAATGAGAAAAGCAATGAATTATTGTAGTAGAAAGAAATTAGTAATATATTGATCTTTGAAGTTGTTACAACACAGGAACAATTTCTTGTAATTTTCAAACTGATCATTTGTGTATAAATGTAGGAATCATAAGTAATGATGAAGTACTTATGAAGTGTAACAGAGAAATTGAATTATTTGAGTATTTGTTGGGAAATTCAGAGTATGACAATATCATTGCAGAGGAAGGAGTTCACTACAGTGGACAAGAGGAAAAAAACATCATTGAAGCAGATGGTGTGGAGGAGAGACTAACTGATAGTCTTGAGAGTACTTTAGAGAAATCTTTAGAGGATTCTTTAGAGAAGTTGAGTCAGCGTACCGATGTGCTGATAGAGGAGGAGAAATCAGAGAAGCATATTGATGTGTTGCCAAAGGAAGAAGAGGCACAGAGGCATTATGATTTTTATTTTAATAATTGTTTTGTGAGTGCAGGTTTAGTTGCAGAGGCTGGAGAAAATTTAGCACAGATGAGCAACCAAGTAAATATGGAAGAAAAGGATTCTATGGGAGTATTTAATCCATAGAACAGAGATGTTCAATTGCTGGAAAGAATGCTAGAAAGTCACGATTCAATGCAGAAATTAGATGTTGCAGAGGGGGATACCTTTGAGGATATTCAGGAAGTTTGGGTGGAAGCAATATCTATAGCAGTACCTGGAGAAATCTCAAGAGTAATAACAGAAGTTTAAGTAGAAAAATCTAAAGAAAGTAATCAGCAGTTTAAATATGAATGGACAACGTGTAGTGGGATGTAGACTGTGAAGGTGTCGGAGTTAGTGAACAATAGTGACAACTTGTGACAAAGAGAAAGAGATAGCAGTGAATGGCAAAGTATGGAATAGCCCAAGGATATGCTGGAGACAGAGATTGAAGAATTATGGCAATTAACGATGAAGCTGACCATTAGGAGGAGATTGACAACAGTAGGAAGAATGAACCAAAAGACAACAGACATACAACAACAGCAAAGGAGTAGAGCTTTCAGAAAAATAAAAACTAAGTTTGGGACCTGTTGTGCTTATCAACAACCCCCCCATTTATTAGTGTTAGTAATAACATTAATAAATGGGGACCCTTCCAAAAAAAATCAAAACTTAGCATTTAATCATGTCTTTCTTGTTTTTAGAATAAAATAAGATGTCAAAATGGAACTTGCTAAAACATGGAAATTTACCTTTTCATACATTAACTGCATAAAACTTCACAAACGATGACTTGCGATAAAAACCCCTATATGATCAAAAGGCCTAAGAATAACTTTATAACAGAAAATTGTGAATATTAAAGAAAAACTTTAAAAGACCCGCTTCAAGAGGATTATTCTTGCATCACAAAAACAATTACAACGGAGTTCCCTTATAGAAGTTTCCCCTCGAAAATGCGAGATCATAAAATCATATAACCTTATCACATCGCAGTTTCAAGCACACATCGCTACTTGACAAAGAATAAGAAAATATCGTGAAATGCGATAGCATCTCACAAATCACATATTGCAGCAACTCATGTAGTGGTGGGTTTTAACAAAAACAAGTTTTGTGATATAGCGATTTGCGATATTGCGAAGTAAATCGCAAAAATCCCTTTTATCGCAATTCAAAGGGCTCAGGTTTCTAGGAGAGTACTTCCCAACTTTCGATGTGAAGTTATGAACATTAAAGTTAAGCATAATGGTTCATTAATGGTCATTTATTAAAAGAACGATTATGATCAATGTAAAGGACCATTTGACGCAAGTTGATATCTTTTGATATGATTTAGAATTAAAGACCCCCTGTCACCTTATCATTCTTCTATTGATTATTTTCTACATTCGCTCTCATTTTTATCATAATTTGTTCTCTGCTTGCAACTTTCAGGAAGAACACACAGAGCAGAACATACGAAGAAATGGGGAAGAAAGGAAAGGCACCCACTGCTGAGAAGTCAGAAATGACCCCATTATTCATAGACACTACCTGTAATCGAGATGCAGGAACATCTACGTGGGAATCTATGTATCAGTTGTTGGAGGAGGAAAAATCAAGAATTATGGAAGTAACAGTTACAGCAGATGGACACGGCTCTTCTGATGAATCCCTAACTGAACTTGCATGCTCATTTCTACACCGCATTACTGCAAGACCAAAGATACTTTGTTATACCGACATGGTTAAGTGGATTATAGATGATGCAGACATCTCAAACAAGGAATTCAAGATAGCAAGCGAAGAGGTCATATGGTCGTTTACTCCAGACAACCTAAGGCTCATGTACCATCTGCCAGAGCCGCAGGCCGTCTACAACAGACAGTTCATCGTGAAGTTCACCAAGGAGAATGAAGACTTAGCAGAATGCATGAAGCACTGGTCAAGCAATGAGGAAAGAATCAAGAAGGATAAAAATGATATGTATGCCACTGGTTCTCTTTGTTCCCCTTATTGTTTTGTCGATGCAATGTTATGTAGACTGTTTGGTAAACTAGACACCAACAAATTTTCATCATAATGGTTACCCCTAGTGGATGTGGCTATCAATGCTACAATAATGAATTGGACCCAAATCCTGTCAGATAATTTAGCCACTGCAATTTTAGAATACAGAAGAAAAAGGAGCGTTGCTTCAAGGGTTTACCCTCCATTTTTTATGAGCGCCTATGTTATGGATGCTATTTGTTTTGTTTTCAAATTTCCTGTTATGGGATGGAAGTGGACGGTTCAAAATCCACTTCCCATTCCAATTTATCACAAAGTCATGTGGGAATCAAGTTTTGTGCCACATGTCTTCAAAATTTGTCACGAAGTTATACTCTCAATCCATAAAAAGATCTACAACAGAGATGCCCCAAGATTTTCACAAGAAGTTGAGGTAGATATTCTCTTCACGGCGAGATGGTTTGGGGAAGAAATTTTCACGTATATCATAGTGTTTGGCAGCATTGCTTCACCCCATGTGCTACATTTTTACATCCCAGACAAACTGATGGCTAGGGAGATAGCCTATCAGACATGCGGTGATGGGGGGATGAGTAAAGTACTCAAAGATTCCAAGAAGGCCATTTGGCCCCAATTTCCTATAATATGCAGAGCATTTGCTTTGCCTAACTTAGGTCATGCTTTCAAAGAAGTTAATAATGTATTATATCTACAACTACCCAAGTTCCTGGGAAGGCAATATGATCCCTTTGGTGTTGTAAGTAATTTTACTACAATGTTTAAAATACAAGTAAACTCTCATGAAAAAGATCCCTTTGACGATGTTTTCCTGCAGAAAAACACCCTCAGAGAGGTTCATAATACAGCACGAATTCTTTTTGACCAAGAGGGTCTCCAAGCTTTTGAGAATTACAGAAAACATAGGTTATCTAAGGTCCCATTGGACCAATTACTCATTGAACCAGTAAGAGATCCTACTCCCAGCATTAGCACAATTGATGATTCGAAAGAAAAGTCCAAAACAAGTTCAGAAAAAACAATCAGCAGAAAAGTCTGGTAATTAGTCCCAGGATGAACACATTAAGGATGAGGAGTCAATAAAAGACACAGCTCAGTATACAGCAGAGTTTGATCAATAGACTTTTTTAATAAAACAAGTTGAGGCCTCAACTCCCCTTAAAAAGCAAATAGAGCCGCTAGTAATTGATCTAGAAGGAGAATGGGAAAATTTCAATAAGATACTAAACACAAAAGGACAAAGCGCAGAGCCACAAACAAATCCAAAAGAGACGACCACAGAAATGGTAATAGAAAGGGTTGTTAACACTCAGGAAACGGAGCACAGTCCCATTGCTCCCTCATCTGAGATTGTACTAAGAATAGAGTAAATTCTTCCTCTAGATGTATTCTACAGCCCTCAACATAAAGGTGTCGTTAGAAGGCAAAGAAAGAAAATAAAGTTGGATTCTGTGCTCGCTCCCGAGGATGAACCTTTGGATGTTTTTTGGAAAGAACCATCTACAGATCCATCGGCAAATCTCACTGGGCTCTCACAAGTTGTAGGTGCATACGCTTCAGCAACTATTGATAAAGCAGCAGAGCTTCAATTGCTACTTAAAGAAAAAGAAGATAGGATTTTGTTTTTGTAACAACAATTACAGCAAGTCAGCATCAATCAACAAGCGGAAACATAGTTGGCAAAGCTTCAGTAAGACTTCCAGCAGATTCAGTTGGCACATCAAAGCAGTTTAGCTAGCAAAGAAGAACAGTTACGGGGTATAATAGAACTGCATAAAGATGATCCCAAAATTGAAGAGTTTATCATAGAGGCACTTGGTTTTAATTCCCAACTGTTGCAACAAAAATAACTACTATGCCAGAAGATTTCGTAATGGAATTCCCATTGCGAAATGAGTTATAATATTACAAATCAAGTCGTAGAATTGCAACTTGAATATGATTCAATTTTTAAGAAAGTCTCAGACTTCTTAAACTGGCAGAAATTCAAAGAGGGGAAAAGAGCAGACATGCCCAAAATTGGCGAATCGCACAAAGAGATTTTATTTGAGAAATGGGACTCTCAGCTAAAGGAGGCAGAACAGGTAATGGAGGATGCAGCAGCAGCAGCAAAGAGTCTCATCGAATGCATAAATGAAAATCTACACAAGGCTAATTTGGTAGCAGAAACTACCCCTGGCTTTCTTCCAAAAGCACAACAGCTTCAAGCGGTATGGAAACAGACAGTGGAGGAAATGGCAAAGGAAATCAAACAAGTATACAAATTGAATTGGGAAGCATACTGGCAGTACCTGGTGAAGCCACATAGCCAATGGATGACCTTGAAGTGCCTGATGACTTCCGCCGTGAAGATAGTGCCAACTCTCACCAACGTCATATTTGCAGGACAGTTAAAGGCTAAAGTCGGCCAACCAACACTCTTAAAACCAATGTTGGATATTTGTGATCTAAAGAAGCAGATGCAAGATTAATCATAGATACATTTTAGTTTTGTTTCTATTCATTTTTGCTTAAAATGAGGCAGGTGGTTTAAACCACCTCATCTATTTTTGTAATATTTATTTTTAGGTTTAAAATATTAGTATTTAAACCCCTCTCATGAATTTAGAGAGAGGTCCAAAGTTTTATCAAAAACATTCTTCAGAATGTGCATTTTTCCCCCCACTGAGGAGGTTTTGATAAAATCAATGGAACGAGATTTATTTTCTATTTGAGTTTAACATCTGCTACTGAAATTGCACTTTTGTACTCTTAGTTGATGTTAAGTGATTTGAATATAGATCAATATAGCTGCAGCTCATGAGTAGGACGCATTACAAATGGTACTTTTATTTCCTAATGCTTTTTACTTGTGTGTCAAGCAATAAATCATTTTTCAATTATTTATGTATGAAAGTTTAAATGTTTAGTTATCGTTATTTCACTTTTGTATGGTGATGACTTACTCTTTATGCTGAATATGTGAATGACTCTTTATGCGATATATTTCTCATATTATTTCGGCTAACTTTTTATACGAAACAATCATCTTAAATGGATTCTCCTCTTATTATGATTGAATGATCTTCATTATCATTTGCTTTTAGAAATCATTGTAGATCACATACTTAAACATTACTCCCGAGATAGTTTTAAACTTAGATGTTTTCTTTGATTCTGATAGATTGCATATGATAGTTAGAAGATAGATTATATTTAGGACAAGTATTCACCCCATAAATCCAAAAAAGACAAACATCATCCCGTTAGCACAAACATCATAAATAGATTGGGAAAATGGTCCCGTCATCCCTAGAAGGAGCCACTATTCCAAACGGAAAAGGAGTTGTCTTAAGGTCCGGACCGGGTGGTTATCCCCCTTGTTGGAGTCCCAATTTTTTCAGCCTTCAACATATTTGGTGCTAGAAGGAGGGCCTGACTGTGAATGGCAAGTAAATCTACAACTTCACGCCATTCTAAGAGTAAAACTCCCTCACCATCACCCTCAACTTCTCGTTCGCATTCCAAATCTTCTATCTTTGAACCAGAAGTTGAAAAAAAAAAATATAGAGAACAATACTGAAATCCCAAACAAGCCAGATCATTCTTCTTCAGATCCCCCTGAGTTACAAACTTTAATTCATAAGTTACAAGGGATTTCTATATCTCAAGAAGAATATGAGTTATCCCAAGTTAGTGTCACTTCTCATCTGACCCCATCTCAACGACTGACTATAGCACAAAGCGAAAAGCTAGGAATCCCACTGGTTGAGTTTCCTTTACTGAGTCTTAAGAAATCTAGGTAAACACCCGCAAAATCTTAGAGTGAGGTTCTAGCATCATTTTCATCTACCATCCCATCCATATCATCACAAGTTCATTCATCCATCCCTCAACTCCAGATCGTGGTTCATACAGGTACAAGAGAAACATCCTTCTCTACCCAATCACTTTCAACTACTGCCACACCTCCTCCTACTCATACTCCGACGATGGCAGGAAATCCACCACCAAGGCCATGGGCCAATCTAGGAGCTGTAAGAATGCATGCACCTTTATCTCAATTACCAGCTCATCCTGAGAAATGGTTGCCCAAATTGAATCCTGACAATGGCCAACTAGCTGAGGAACACATACATAATTTCATGTTATTTATTAATTTAAATGGAGTGACAGAAGAGGACGCAGTTGTATGATTATTCCCCTGTACTTTACAAGGAGCAGCAGGATCCTGGTATTTTTCTTTACCAGCAGGCTCCATTAATAACTGGGATACATTTCAAGATCATTTTTTAACATAATTTGGAGATGATAGGTCAATAGCAACTTTAATAAATGACCTCTCTAATTTAAAATCCGAACCAAAGGAACCAATTAAGGATTTCAACTCTCACTTTAATAAATTATTGAACAAAATACCAACAACATCTAAGCCTAGCAATGAAGTCCAAAATGAATGGTATATTTCTGCTTTACCTTCAAATTCAGCCATCTTTGTAGATAGAGTTGCCAATCCAACGTTAGCAGAAAACATGAAAGAGGAAATAGCTGTTGAGAAATGTATCCTAGCTGTAGAAAAGAAAAAAATTCTAGATGAAAGAAAGTCTAAAAAGTGTCTTTTAGAGATGATTCTAAGAAGAAACAAGCAAAGGACCGGTTTGACTTGGAAGGATTACAAAAAGTTTTGAAGACCATGTCTAATGAAATGGTAGATATAAATAAACAAGTAGAAGAAACCTCTTCCAAGAAACCTTTTAGACCCTATAAAAGAAACCCTTCAACTGACCCAAAACCTCCAAATGCTATAAAAAATGTTGAATCAGAAGGGGAAGAGGAAGAAGTTTCAAATGAGGAACAAACCGACGATGAAGAAATCATAGAACTACAAGGAATGTGGAATTTTATTCTTCCAAATGAGGAAGAGCAAGAAGCATTACCTGTTGCTACTAGAAGTAGAAATCAACTTGATCCTCCACAATCTAGTGCTAAACAGAAAAACCCAATTCCACCTCCCAAGGATAAAGTAGTAGGCAAGAAATCCTCACCGAAGTCTACTCAGACAAACCCAATTCAATCTGACTCCACATCTTTATCTAAAATGCTTATCATCTCAGATGAAATGGAATATAACATTGTTGAAGATATGAAGAAAACGAGAGCAAACATTACACTTCACGAGCTCAGTAAATTAAAACATCAACAAAAATTACTCTCGAAAGAATTGAAGGCAGTACCTACTACGCCTCTCCTTGCAGCTGTAATTTCACAAGCTACTCATGAAATGGGAAAACCTCCCATTGGCATTTCAAATAAAATCGATCTGACTAATATTTCTCTAATTGGTGGAAGATCCAAATCCCATACTCCGCCATTTCTCCTTACTTTTGAAATTTTCAATAAAAATTTGCATAACTATCTAGTGGATTCTGGTGCATCATCTAGCATTTTACCTAAGACGGTTTGCGCAGAATTAAATGTCCAACCTCAAAAATCTGCAGTACGAATATAACAGCTAGATCGGTCTCAAGTTGAGGTCATCGGTGAACTTAATCAAGTGACCATAAGACTTTTGTCAAACCCAAAGGTATGTCAAGTTATTGATATAATTGTCACAGACATCCGTGAATTTTATGGACCGATCCTCAGTAGGGATTGGTCAGAAAATCTTCACGGTTACTTCGCAACCGACTAGTCTCATATGTGACTCCCCTACAACAGCAAACCTAATCAGATCAAGGTTGAACGAGAAATACATCAAAAGTATATAGTAACATAGTTAGAAGAAGAAAACGAGCCGGTAGCATATAGCAACAACATTATCGGAAGCTATTCTGTTGATTCATTCTTAGGGAATTTCAAGGCTCATACTTCCCTTTCTTGGAAAATTCTGTTTTATCTCAGAATAGAAAATTTCTCTCAAACTTACACTTCTAGATGCATCAATTTTATAGATAAACCTATAAATAAAACATTGTTTTGGAAATTATTTTTTGATAGTTCTAAATCCAACGATAGAGCAGGAGTAGGTTGTATATTAGTTAGTCCACAAGGAGAGAAAACCATGCTAGCATGTAGGCTTGAATTCGATTGCACAAACAATACCCATGTATATGAAGCATTAGTTCAAGGGTTATACAAAGCAGTCGGGCTCAATATCAAATATTTTCAAGTATTTGGAGACTCTGAGATTGTTATTAAACATGTAAGAAATACTATGCATTGTCTGACGGGACACTCGAAACACTATCAATCTTTAGTACAAGACTTGACTTCACACTTTATAGCATTTAATATTTCATCCATACCAGACTCCAAAATGCCAGTGTTGATCTCCTTGTTAATGTAGCTTCCAAGCTTATTCCATCAAAGGACTATAGCCCAGACAGATTCTCGATTGAATCAATCTTTACACCCTTTATTCCTGATAACATTACCAATTGGAGAGTTTTCAACAATGACCCCGATATTGTGAGTTTTCTGACTTCAGAAGGCTCTTACAATAGTCAAATAATTGATGAAGACCAACATGACAAACAACTGGAACAAGAAAACAACAATAATGTTATACCAAAATCCATAGTCAAGTTAGAGGACCTATATGAATTAAAGGACAAATTTAAATGATCCACCAATTCAAAACTTCAGAGTTCAACTCTAAGATATGAATTAGTGAATCTGAGGACAGACATAAAACCACAGAACATCAACCTAGGTCTTGGCCTAACATCCGAGGAAAAATCAACTTTCATTCGATTGGTGAAACAATACAAGAGTGTATTTGCTTGGAATTATGATGACCTTAAAACCTATGACACCTCTATTATCCAACATACAATTCCTATGATTTCTGATGAAAAACCTGTTCAGCAGAAATTGAGGAAAATACATCCTAATTTGGAAAGCCAAATTAAATATGAGTTAAACAAATTATTAAAAGCCAAGATCATTTTTCCTGTCAGACATTCCAGATGGGTCTCTAACCTAGTCCCAGCTAGAAAGAAAAATGGATATGTTGGATCTGTGTTGACTTTTGAAATCTCAATAAAGCTTGCCAAAAGGATAATATTCCACTGCCCCCTATGGAACAGATATTACAATCAGTCGCAGGGTCTAAATTAATGTCCTTTTTAGATGGATTTTCAGGGTATAATCAAATCTTGGTCCATCCCGATGATCAATTAAAAACTACATTTAGTACCAAATGGGGCACTTACGCTTATCAAAAGATGCCATTTGGGCTAATCAATGTCGGTGCCACGTTTTAAAGAGCCATGGACATTGTGTTTAAAGGATTAGTAAACAAGTCAGTGGTGATATACTTATATGACATAATGGTATATTCTAAAAAATGAAGTAATCATCTCAGGGACTTAAAACAGATCTTCCAACGTTGTCAAAAATATGGAATTTCGCTTAATCCAAAACAAATTATTTTATTTTATTTATTTTATTATTATTATTATTATTATTATTATTATATTATTATTATTTGCGTTGGGTGAAGGAAAACTTCTTGGATTCATAGTATCCATATTGACCCAAATAGGATTAAGGAAATTTTTTAAATATCTTTACCCCATAATAAAAAAGCAATGCAATCTTTCCTTGGTCAGATCAATTTTGTGAAAAGATTTATCCCTGACTTCTCAAGGATCGTGTCACCTCTCCAAGCCATGATAAAGAAAAATTCTCTCTTCAAATGGAGTCATGCAGAACATGAAGCGTTTGGCTTGATAAAACAAGCAATTATAAATGCCCCATCACTATCGACTCCAAACTTTTATGATCCTTTCACTCTATATACATTCGCCTCCAAGAAATCGTATGTTTCCATACTCACACAAGTGAATCAAGATAAAGCCGAGACCTCAATTTCCTTCTTCAGTTCAAACTTACAAGGAGCTGAGTTAAATTACTTTGATGCTGTAAAACATGCTTATGTTGTTTTCAAAGTAATCAAACACTTCAGACCTTTCCTTCTCAAGACTCCCACCAAAATAATAGTACCATTTCCAGTGGTAAGAAATATTTTGGTACAAAAAGATGTGGGTGAAAAGAGGGCAAATTGGATCAGATCCATGCAAGAATATGACGTTGAGATTAAACCAACAAATATTGTAAAAGGTCAAGGTTTTTGCAGGATATTGGCAGGAGCATCACACATATCAGAAACGCAGTCTCCAGACAGTGAAGTACAACTGTATGAGGTAAGCCTAAACGACTCTGAATCAAGTTATGCTGATATCATGTTATATTTGAAAAATGGATATGCTCCTCTACATTTGAATTACACAAAGAAAAGGGCCCTGAGGCTAAAAGCTAAACAATATCAAATTGTCAATGATGTACTCTTTAGAATGAATTATGATTTTGTTCTCCTTAGATGCCTTGAGAAATATGAAGCAGAAAAAGTATTGCAGGAACTTCATGACGGGCCAGCTGGCAGACACTATGCAGGACATGCAATAGCACATAAAATCCTGCGTGTTGGCTACTATTGGCTAACTCTATTTAAAGATGCACACAGTTACGTAAGGAGATGTCAGATTTTCCAAACTACTACTGGAAGACAGAAGAAGCCATCATTTCCATTACAGCCTGTCAACATCAATCAACCATTTGAACAATGGGGATTAGATATAATAGGTGAGATCATTCCTCATTCTTCTAAATAGCATAAATACATCCTTACAGCTACCGGCTACATTACCAAATGGGTAGAAGCAGTTCCACTCAAAATAGTCAACTCTGAGAATATCATCGAATTTATAGATCAATTCATAATCACTAGGTTTGGCTTACCTTTTGCTTTAATGTTTCATAATGCATCCTATTTCTCAGGTAATGCCATGACAGAATTTGCTCTCAAAAGAGGTTTTAAACTCAAATATTCGGCTAATTATTATCCACAAGGAAATTGATTAGCCAAATCTACAAACAAAAACCTTATTAGAATTATCAAACGGACCATTGATAAAAATCAAAGAAATTGGCATAAGTCTTTAATGAATGCTCTTTGGGCATATAAGATAACTCAGAAAACCTCCATTGGTACTTTTCCTTTTAATTTAGTTTATGGGAAAGAAGTGATCTCACCAACAAATCTAGTTATTCCTTCTCTAGCCTTAGTTCAATTCATTGAAGAAACCCCTTCCTCATCAATGCAATTAAGACAATTGTAGATCCTTAAACTTGAAGAGGAACGAGAAAAGGCCAAAACTACCCACGCGCATCATCAACAATTAGTGAAAGCTTCTTTTGATTCACAATCAATGTCTAGAAAAGATTTTCAACTTGGAGACTTAGTATTAAAATGGGATAAAGCCCATGAAGAGAAAGGCAAGCATACTAAATTCCAACAAATGTGGCTTGGACCATTCTAGATTGTCGAACTGATTGGTCCATCAACTTTCATGTTACAAGATTTAGCAGGGAAAAGGGAACCTTTACCTGTTAATGGATAGATCCTTAAGAAATATTTTCCATAGAAGATGATCTCTTCTATTTTTCTGTAAATTATAGTTCTATTTAAGTTTTCTTTTGATAATAAAACAGGTTGAGAATATTCACTTTTGGTTTCCACGAAAAGAATAGTGTCTCATTTCAATTTTGATTTTTCGCTTGTATAAGTATAAGTGGTTATGAAAATTAATCACCATTTATGAAACATATGGGTAAAGTGTTGATTATTTCAAAAAAAATTTGCCTATTCTTCTGTTTCAACTGTCTAAGTTTTGGTTAGAATCAACGTTAGGCAGAAGTTTTCCTTACATTAGTCACAAAATCTATCAATAACAAAACAAAAAACTCTCTGTGGAAAAGCTATCTTTAAACTCTACAATTTTTGTCCAGTAGAATTCTTAAGGAACCAATGACTTCCCCCCCACAGAAAGAATTTGCAAGATTCAAGGAGTAATTCGATTATACACTTTAAAACTTAAAGAGTAAGAGGTCTCATCAAGAGCCGGCTTATCATGATCATAAAGATTAACTAACTCACATTTCCATACTGAATACCAAAACAGGGTAATGACTTGAGATTGTTTTCAATCAAAAGACAAGGGGTCTCATCACGAGCCAGCTTGTTCACTTAAGTATCAAATCAAGTGAATGGCACTGTCAATTTTGGCCACCAAACCAAGACATTGTTCTTTAGAATTAAAAGAGAAATAAGAAAAGAAAAAGCAATAAGTGCATATGAGGATTTATCTTTGAAAATTGCAATCTTCTCAAGTGGGACACTGGATCATTGTTGGGTAACAGGTAACCCTGTCAAGGCTATGAACACCTGTTGGTAACAGAGGCTCTATCGACGACAAATGAGTACACCAAAACTGATTTAAAGAGATGTTTTTGTTTTTATCTTTACAACCAAGTAATGACTGATGTGAGTAAAATGACTAACTCTAGGAAGAAGACAATCAAAATAAAGATAGTTAGAACAAGATGTTGTTATTAATAAATAGCATTATTTGCCTAATATTTCGTACAATGACGTTTCATTTTCAAAACCATTTCTATTTTGGAATTTTAGAAAATTCAAAAAAACATCAGAGATAACTGGTTCTTCCAAAGTGAATCCCAATTGTTGTGCCTATCAACCAACCCCCCCCCCCCCCCCTTTATTAGTGTTAGTAATAACATTAATAAATGGGGACCCTTCCAAAAAAAAATCAAAACTTAGCATTTAATCATGCCTTTCTCATTTTTAGAATAAAAATAAGATGTCAAAATGGAACTTGCTAAAACATGGAAATTTGCCTTTTCATACTTTAAGTGCATAAAACTTCACAAACGATGAGTTTCTATAAAAAGCGCTATATGATAAAAAGGCCTAAGAATGACTTTATAACGGAAAATTTTGAATATTAAAGAAAACCTTTAAAAGACCTACTTTAAGAGGATTATTCTCGCATCACAAAAAAAATTACAGCAGAGTTCCCTTATAAAAGTTGCCCCTCAAAAATGCGATCTGAGAAAATGCAAGATCATAAAATCATATGACCTTATCGCATCGCAGTTTCAAGCACACTGCGCTACTTGACAAAGCATAAGCAAATATCACGAAATGTGATAGCATCTCGCAAATCGCATATCGCAGCAACTCATGTAGTGGTGGGTTTTAACGAAAACAAGTTTTGCGATATAGCGATCTGCAATATTGCGAAGCAAATCGCAAAATCACTTTTATCTCAATTCAAAGGGCTTAGGGTTCTAGGAGAGTACTTCCCGACTTTAGATGTGAGGTTATGAACATTAAAGTTAAGCATAACGGTTCATCAGTGGTCATTTATTAAAAGAACGATTAGGATCAGTGTAAAGGACCATTTGACGCAAGCTGATATCTTTTGATATGATTTAGAATTAAAGACCCTTCGTCACCTTATTTTCATTCTTCTATTGATTATTTCTGCATTCGCTCTCATTTTTATCATAATTTGCTCTCTGCTTGCAACTTTTAGGAAGAACACATAGAGCATAATATATGAAGAAATGGGGAAGAAAGGAAAGATGCCCGCTGCTGACAAGTCAGAAATGACCCCATTATTCACAGACACTACCTATAATCAACATGCAGGAACATCTAAGTGGGAATCTATGTATCCGTTGTTGGAGGAGGAAAAACCAAGAATTACGAAAGTAACAGTTACAGCGGATGGATGTGGCTCTTCTGATGCGTCCCTAACTGAACTTGCATGCTCATTTCTACACCGCATTGCTGCAAGACCAAAGATACTCCCTTATACCAACATGGTTAAGTGGATTACAGATGACGTAGACATCTCAGATAGGGAATTCAATATAGCAAGCGAAGAGGTCATAGAGTCGTTTACTATAGACAATCTAAGGCTCATGTACCATCTGCCAGAGCCGCAGGCCATCTACAACAGATAGTTCATCAAGAAGTTCACCAAGGAGAATGAAGACCTAGCAGAATGCACGAAGCACTGGTCAAACAATGAGGAAAGAATCAAGAAGGATGAAAATGGTATGTACGCCACTGGTTCTTTGTTCCCCTTACTGTTTTGTACTGCTATGTTATGTAGATTGTTTGGTAAACCAAACACCAACAAATTTTCATCAGAATGGTTACCCCTAGTGGATGCGGCTATCAATGCCACAATAATGAATTGGGCCTAAATCTTGTCAGCTAATTTAGCCACTGCAATTTTAGAATACAGAAGAAAAAGGAGCATTGTTTCGAGGGTTTACCCTCCATTTTTTATGAGCGCCTATGTTATGGACGCTGTTTGTTTTGTTTCCAAATTCCCTATTATGGGATGGAAGTGGACAGTTCAAAATCCACTTCCCATTCAAATTTATCACAAAGTCATGTGGGAATCAAGTTTTGTGCCACATTTCTTCAAAATTTGTCATGGAGTTATACTCCTGATCCATAAAAATATCTACAACAGAGATGCCCCAAGATTTTCACAAGAAGCTGAGGTAGATATTCTCTCCGTGGCGAGATGGTTTGGGGAAAAATTGTTCATGTATATCAGAGTGTTTGGCAGCATTGCTTCACCCGGTGTGCTACCTTTTTACGTCCCAAACAAACTGATGGCTAGGGAGATAGCTTATCAGACATGCGGTGATGGGGGGATGAGCAAAGTACTAAAAGATTCCAAGAAGGTCATTTGGCCCCAATTTCGTGTAATATACGGAGCATTTGCATTGCATGACTTAGGTCATGCTTTCAAAGAAGTTAATAATGTATTATCTCTACAACTACCCAAGTTCCCGAGAAGGAAATATGATCCCTTTGGTGTTGTAAGTAAATTTACTACAATGGTTAAAATAAAGGTATTTTCTCATGAAAAAGATCCCTTTGACGATGTTTTCCTGCAGAAAAACACCTTCAAAGAGGTTCAGCATACAACACGTATTATTTTTCACCAAGAAGGTCTCCAAGCTTTTGAGAATTATAGAAAATAGAGGTTATCTATGGTCCCGTTGGACCAATTACTCATTGAACCAGTAAGAGATCCTACTCCCAGCGTTGGCATAAGTGATGATTCAAAAGAAAAGTACAAAACAAGTTTAGAAAAAGAATCGGTGGAAAATTCTGGTAATCAATCCCAGGATGAACACAGTAAAGATGAGGAGTCAATAAAAGACACAACTCAGTCTACAGCAGAGTCTGAATAGTAGACTTTGTTAATAAAACAAGTTGAGGCCTCAACTCCCCTTATGAAGCAAATAGAGCCACTAGTAATTGATCTAGAAGGAGAATGGCAAAGTTTTAATAAGATACTTAACACAGAAGGACAAAGCGCAGAGCCACAAACAAATCCAAAAGAGATGACCATGGAAATGGTAATAGAAAGGGTTGTTAACATTGAGGAAACGGAGCACATTCCAATTACTCCCTCATCTGAGATTGTACTAAGAATAGAGAAAATTCCTCCTCTAGATGTATTATATAGCCCTCAACATAAAGGTGTCGTCAGAAGGCAAGGAAAGAAAATAAAGTTGGACTCTGTGCTCGCTCCCGAGGATGAACCGCTGGATGTTCTTTGGAAAGACCCATCTACAGATCCATTGGCAAATTTCACTAGGCTCTCACAAGTTGTAGGTACATACGCTTCAACAACTATTAATAAAGCAGCAGAGCTTCAATTGCTACTTAAAGAAAAAGAAGATAGGATTTTGTTTTTGGAACAACAATTACAGCAAGTCGACATCAATCAACAAGCGGAAACATAGTTGGAAAAGCTTCATCAAGACTTCCAGCAGATGCAGTTGGCACATCAAAGCAGTTTAGCTAGCAAAGAAGAATAGTTACGAGGTATAATAGAACTGCATAAAAATGATCCCAAAATTGAAGAGTTTATCACAGAGGCACTTGGTCTCAATTCCCAGCTCTTGCAACGGAAAAAACTACTATGCTAGAAGATTTCGCAATGGAATTCCCATTGTGAAATGAGTGATAATATTACAAATCAAGTCGTAGAATTGCGACTTGAATATGATTCAATTTTTAAGAAAGTCTCAAACTTCTTAAACTGGTAGAAATTCGAAGAGGGGAGAAGAGCAGACATGCCCAAAATTGACGAATCGCACAAAGAGATTTTATTTGCGAAATGGGACTCTCGGCTAAAGGAGGCAGAACAGGGAATGGAGGATGCAGCGGCAGCAACAAACAATGTCATCGAATGCATAAATGAAAATCTACACAAGGCTAATTTGGTAGCAGAAACTACCCCTGACTTTCTTCCAAAAGCATAGCAGCTTCAAGTGGTATGGAAACAGGCAGTGGAGGACAAACAGGAAAACAAAAAGAATTTGGAAGCATACTGGTAGTACCTGGTGAAGCCACACAACCAATGGATGACCCTGAAGTGCCTGATGACTTCCACCAAGAAGATAGTGCCAGCTCTCACCAACGTCGTATTTGCAGGACAGTTAAAGGCTAAAGTCGGCCAACCAAAACTCTTAAAACCAATGCTGGATATTTGCGATCTAAAGAATCAGATGCAGGATTAATCATAGATAAATTTTAGTTTTGTTTCTATTCATTTTTGCTTAAAATGAGGCAGGTCATTTAAACCGCCTCATCTATGTTTGTAATATTTATTTTTAGGTTTCATAGATTAGTATTTAAACCCCTCTCATGCATTTAGAGAGGGATCCAGAGTTTTATCAAAAACATTCTTCAGAACGTGCATTTTGCCCCCCACTGAGAGGTTTTGATAAAATCAATGGCACAAGATTTATTTTCTATTTGATTTTAACATCTGCTACTGAAATTGCACTTTTGTACTCTTAGTTGATGTTAAGTGATTTGAAGATAGATCGATATTGCTGCAACTCATGGGTAGGACGTATTACAAATGGTATTTTTATCTCCTAATGCTTTTTACTTGTGTGTCAAGCAATAAATCATTTTCAGTTATTTATGTATGAAAGTTTAAATGTTTAGTTATCATTGTTACACTTTTGCATGGTGATGACTTACTCTTTATGCTGAATATGTGAATGACTCTTTACGCGATATATTTCTCATATTGTTCCGGCTAACTTTTTATACGAAACAATCATCTTAAATGGATTCTCTTCTTATTGTGATTGAACGATCTTCATTATCAGTTGCTTTTAGAAATCATTGTAGATCGCATACTTAAACATTACTCTCGGGATAGTTTTAAACTTAGATGTTTTCTTTGATTATGATAGATTGCATATGATAGTTAGAAGATAGATTAGATTTAGGACAATTATTCACCCCATAAATTCAAAAAAGAAAAAATCATCCTAATAGCACAAACATCATAAATAGATTGGGAAACTGGTCCCATCATCCCCAATCGGAGCCACTATTCAAAATGGAAAAACAATTGTCTTAAGGTCCAGACTGGGTGGTTATCCCCCTCGTTGGAGTCCCAATTTTTTCATCCTTCAACATATGAGCAGCCAAGTAAAGATGGAAGAAAAGGATTTTGTGGAAATATTTAATCCATGGAACAGAGATGTTCAATTGCTGGAAAGTCAGTATTCAATGTAGAAATTAGATGTTGCAGAGGGAGATACCTTCAAGGATATTCAAGAAGTTTGGGTGGAAGCAATATCTACAGTAGTACTTGGAGAAATCTCAAGAGTAATAACAGAAGTTGAAGTAGAAAAAGCTGAAGAAAGTAATCAGCAGTTTAAATATGAATGGACAACGTGTAGTGAGATGCAGAATGTGAAGGTGCCGAAGTTAGTGAACAACAGTGACAACCTGAGACAAAGAGAAAGAGATAGCAGTGAATGGCAGAGTATGGACCAACCCAAGGATATGTTGGAGACAAAGATTGAAGAATTATGGAAATTAATGATGAAGCAGACCATTAGGAGGAGATTGATAGCAGTTGGAAGAATGAACCAGAATACCACAGACATACAGCAGCAACAAAGGAGCAGATATTTCAGACAAATAAAAACTAAGTTTGGGACCCTGGAGGTTTCCTATCAACATATGAAGACACGTGATCAGGAGATCATGAATGTTTTCTTCCTTGGGAGTCTGATGCAAGAGCATTCAACTCATAAAATCATTGTATTTTAGTAGACATAGGGGGTCTTGTGTGTTACGGAATTTGGTTTCCTAAATGTTAAATTAATGTAATTATTTAGGCTTTTGAGTGATTTTAATGAGAATAGGAATTAATTAAGTATTGTGAGGCATATTTGTAAATGTTCTCAAAAGTTGGAGAACATGAGAGATTTAGGATAGTTGAAAGATTTTGGAATCATATGTAAATCTTAGATTAGGGGTTGGTTTCATGATTTGAGGAACTAGGAAGGAGCCTTAGGGATAAAGAAGAGATTTTAGGATTTTGTTGAGAAAGTTATGGATCTAAACCAGGAATTGGTTATGGAATCCTTTTGTATAAATGTAAGCCTAAAAGGCATAGAAAAAGGTTAGCTAGTTAGGGGTTAGCTAACTAGGAAGTAGTTCAAGAGTTAGATAAGTTTGATTGTAAGCCTACGGGCAGATAGGAAAGGAAGAGGCCATTGATATTGGAAATCAGGCCACAGAGAGAGAGACTCTTATGTAAATATTTATTTATCAATACAGAGAATTTGATTCCTGAATTGTGTGGTGCATATTGATTAATGGAGTTATGAATTGTCTATGAATTAGTGTAATTCTGCATAATATATGTATGTAGGTGAAGTTCGAGCAGAACACAGAGAAGAGGTGGAGTATGAAGGATCGTGGTTTGATCGTTAAATCCAATTAAAGGATCAAAGTGAAGTTTAGGAGTGACATTGTTTAAGAGTACGCGGAGTAAGTCCAAGAGGGAGTTGTGTTGCAGAACAACCAAAGCCCAGAAACCCGGGAGGAACCCAAAATCACAAAAGAACCTTGAGAAACCACGTAAAGGCAAAGAAAGTAAAGGCACGAAGGAATGAAGTAAATGTGCACAGGAGTCGTTGAATCATCTAGATCAACAGACGAGATTATTTGCGATAAGTGGCTAAGATTAAGTCATGTAGAATGGAGTTAAGAAGATGAGCAGTGGAGATTAAGCCACGTGTTGGCAGAAGGATGGAGCAGTTTTCATAAGTGTAAGTGGTTTTTGTGTGGCCTCAAAACCGTAAGAGGTAATTGAAAAATGGACCTGATGAAGTTATGAATGATAACCTAATCTAGTTGAAGTCTGGAGGTGATCAAACGTATATCGTGTGCAAACAAGCACAGAGTTTAATTTGGAAATCGAACTTAATGAGAGTTTATATAGCGGAGTTAAATCTTTATTGAGTTCCAGTGATCAGGACCGTCCATGGGTTGACGGATCAGACGGTAATAGCGCGGAAAAGTGTGTGCAGGTTAATATTCTGAGCGGACCCGATGTGTTTATCAACGTAAATTAAATTTGTTTGAATTTCGAAGGAAGAATGGAGATCGCGCGGTAGTCGTTGATTTGGTGGAGTAAAATCAATGGTGGAGGTTAAAAGCGATAAGGTGAGCATCGGTAAATGTGCCAAGGTCATGGATTGGCAGAAAGGTAAGGCTTACGTGTGCTTTGTGGAGTATTTATATTATACGAGGAATAATAGAAATAAAGTGGATTAATATTTTATGGGTTAGGTGAAGTTTAACCAAAGTTGGAGACCACGTTATGGGGTTTGGTTAATATGTACGGGGTATAGTATTAACCAAAGTTTATGAGGGTTGAATAAGATTCCACTAGAAAGGCTAACTAAGGTTCAGACTATTGGATAGTTATTGAAACATTTTCGCATGAGGTTTAATTAAGAAGCCTAAAGCCTTAATTTGTAAAGGTTTGACTAGATAGGGAAATTAAAATTCTTGGGACAAAATAGATTATGCATTTTAATGCATACTATCGGTAAATTCAACTTAGAATGGCATCAACTATCCACACAATAGCAAGGGTGAATGATCCCACAACAAGGTCAACTGCAACAACCGTAAGGGTAACCCTTGCAACAGTTGCAGCAAACCGTGTAGCAGTAGATGCACTATGCTCCACAAACCTCCCAGCCCATGTCCTCGCAAGGCAAACCTCTGTAGCCCTAGGGACAAATTTTGCAACCACAGGGCCAACCCTTGCAACATCAAAACCAACCTGGGCAATAGCAACCCTTGTATACATATCAACAGGGTTAACCCTTGCAAGGGCAAGTCCTGCAACAGCAAGCCCAAAATCCTAATGTCCTAGGTCAACAGGTCTAGAATCCTTATGGACAAGGGCATCAGGTACAAAACCCTAATGTCCTAGGTCAACAGGTACATAATCCTTTTGGTCAAGGGCAGCAGGTAAAACATTCCTATGTCCAAGGGCAACAAGTGTATCAACCTTATGCCCAAAGATACCAGGTCCAAAATCCTCTTATTCAAGGACAATAGGTTCACCACCCATATGTTCATGGACAACAAGTACAATATCCATATGTCCAAGGTCAATAGGTTCAACAACCTTTCAACCTGTATGTTTCTTATCAGTGACCTATGGCTGGATAGTTCCAAGGTATTCAAGGTAAAAATCCTCCCTATCGCCAAGGTAACCCGCAATGGGGGCAGCATCAAATGCCATACGGACAGAATCCTCCATTGTGGGGCCAAAATCCTTACCAGCAAGGATGGGCTCCTTCGCTCAGACCCACTTACTGACCGCCTATGCCTTTTAATACTCAATTTCCATTCTTGGCCACACTAGAGTTGCCAAATGTGTCTCACCTTACGAATGATCCAATCCTTCATTCGCCATACTGGCCTTCGGTATCATCCAAGATACCAAGAAAATATCCAAAGTTTGATGGAAAAGCAAAAGAAGATCCCTAAGCCCACGTGATGACATATCACCTCTGGTGCTCTTCGAGCTCTTACGTTGACGATTCCATTCATCTCTGTCTTTTCCAACGAACCCTCATAGGTGTTGCAGCCAAGTGGTACATCATGCTTCCTCGAAGTACTTACCATGACTTTAATTCTCTATCCATGGCTTTCCTCACGCATTTTCAGCTACCAGTTTGTTATGAAACTGGCACCTATTTGCTCACATCGCTTAAGCAAGATACTGTGACACACATCTCCGATCAAATCCATGAATGGAGATGTAGACGTCGCTTGATCAAATCTAAGATCATTGATCAGTTTCTCATTGAATGGTGCAATAAATCATTCATGGCCCCAATTGCTCGTGATATAGCTATGGGTGGATGTGTTAATGAAGAACAAGCCATTGCTCGTGCTAGTGCTTAGATCTAGTTTACTCTTAGTCTGGCACTTTGTATGAGTTATTACCTTATGCTTCGCAGCCATCATCCGATCCCATGACATCAAAGTCACAAGCTATACCTCCTGTCGATGGAGTTATTGGTTCAACATCCCAGAACCCTACTAAATCTTCTTCCAAATAGAAGTCGGTCTTGAATGTTGTTCCCAATAGTTCTTCCCAGAATCGTCCAGCCCTAGTAAAACCTCAGAGTTCCACATTGTCCAGTCTACTACAGGGGAAAAATCCTCGAAAATTAAGAAGAAAGGCAAAGGCAAGGGTAAAGCCGATGGCCCAAAACAGGGTCCTCCCAAATCGTCTGCTGGTGAATATTCACAACGGAAACCTAAGTATCCCTGCCTCATTTTTTAGGAGGATCACTATACTTAGGATTGTCCCCACTGATCTGAAGTTAGTCGTCTGCTCAAAGGGACCTTCGCTGTCCTCAAAGAGCCATTTCCGTCTCAGCAAACCCAAATGGTAGACCAACCTCAATCATTTTCTTCCTCAAAATCTCAATTATTCATGATGAGTACACCTATTAATGTGGCTACTAGATCGAAAGATTGCCAAACTCCTGCTTTGACAGTAGGGAAAGAGAAAGTAGCCACCCCTTCTTCTTCTACCCCGAGTTTTGGCCCTCTTCATATCGAGTGCCCTAACCCTAATTCCGCTATACGACCACCCTCTCGAGGTGTGCTACAGAAATCTTCGTACAACGCTAATGCCTGAGCCGCTCACCACTATAATATTGTTGAGGATTTGGCTTAGGCACCATTAGCTATGTCGGCTCTCGAGGTGCTCCAAAGCTGCCCATCACAAAGAAAATATTTGTTGTCAACTATCGAGGCTATCGATCCCACTGATTCCAATTTGATATGTTTTGATCTAGAGAACCATGTTTTGTGTCTCCCTCATCAGGTTGCCTTTCTTATTCAGATAATCATCAATGAGAAGACCATCCACAAGACTGTCATCGATGAAGGTGCTTCCACCTGCATCATGTCAATCGCATGTTGGAAGGCCATTGGTTCTCCTGCTTTGAACCAATCCGCGAACACTTTGGAGGCTTTTGATGGTAGTAATTCGTGACCCTTCGATGTCTTATCTAACCTTGCCATTACTATGGAAGGAAAGACAATGCAAGTCGAGGTAGAAATTATTGACACCAATCTTAATTACAATCTTCTACTCAGCCGAAGTTGGACCCATGCTATGCATGTTGTAGCCTCCTCCCTATTTCACGTGATTCGTTTTCCCCATCAAGGGAAGATTTTCACTGTCAACCATATGTCTTTCTTTTCCTCTTCCTCCTTGGATGGAAATGTTTTGTACATCAAGCACACTGGTGCTCCCTATGAGAGTGTAGGAGCAGGTATTTTCAAAGATTCTCCCTTAATGGGAATTTTTCCGCTCCCACCTCCTCATGTTGCCTCTATCAATATGGTCTTGGTCAAATCTGATCCTTGGGTCATACCTTCATCAGATCTTGTTGATACGTGGGGCGAGGTATGCTGCTTAGTCTCGCCGAAATCAATTATGTGGAAATTGTTTCGGCTTCGAGTTCCACATCCTCTAATTCTTCTGTTTCGAAGACCTCTCTTGATATGTATTCTCAATCCCCGTGGCTTGGTGCTTTGGAATCACTCGATCCCTTAGTTGAGACCTTCCTTGCTGATGCTAATATCATGGAAGTCATGTCTCTTGAGGAACCACCTTGGACCGATACTCATCATCGTTCCTCATTCCTGCCTTGCTTGGCAATCATGTCTATCGGTCTTGAAGAGTTATATTCTCAATCGCCTATTGACATGTTAGTTTATCCTAATGTGGTCCAGAACTTTCAACTGAGGACCCCGAATTTTTTTCCCTCCCCAAGTTTTTACCAATTTCCCATATCTGCACTGGGGTTGTCATCTGACTCATAATCCTCCCTCGCCTAAGGGGAATGGGGGTAAAGCCTTATATGACGTCTCCTCTATTATTTGGCCGAGTTGATGCTTACTCATCATGACAACGATAAAACTCTGGTGTTCATTTGTGTTGATTGATTCCCTAATTCCAAGCATGGACTCCCTCAAGAAGTACTATGCTTAGGTCACTTTGCATGGTTACTTGTGTACATTAGTGTGTCATTCATTTTTACGTAGTGTGGTTTGGTGTGTTAGTTTTCAAACAACTTTCCTGTTTACTATGTTTTCCTTGCTTTGCAGATGTCTGCAACTCCTCACATCGATTTCACTAATGGTGCTTGTCGTAGTACCCAGAACTTATCATCCACAGCATGGGTTATTTATGACCATAACGATGAGTTCATTGACCTTCAAGGTATATGTTTAGGTCGCACAACTAACAACATTGTTGAATACAGTGCGGTCATCGAACTGTTGTCAGAAGCCATTGCTCTTAACATTCGAGAGTTGGTTTTCAATTGGATTCACGAGTTATTGTCCTTCAACTCAACGGGAAATATTCCATTAAAAACCCTCAAATATTGAGAATGTGTCTTTGTATTCATCTACTGGAAAGACATTTTGATTACATTACGTATCATCATATCCCTAGGAACATGAATACATTGACATATTCATTGGCTAATTATGTGTTGGATAGACATTTACGAAACATGTAAAAATATAAAACAAACCTTTTGTACCATAGTAAGCAAGAAAATACAACATATATATACATGGTGATAATGTTTGATACATCAGAACCCCAAATATATATATATATGTATATATATATGTGTGTGTGTGTGTGTGTGTGTGTGTCCAAAATAACATCGGCGGCTCATAGGCCTCATATATCCGTGGCACGCATGCCTCAAAAAATGTAAGTGTTGGACCAAGGAACTAATCAACATGGTGATCCTGGTAGCATGATACAGCTCGTGCAACATGAGTTAGCAAATGGCGGATCCAACCCGATACTCCTACCATGTGTCTTTGGTACTAACGAGGAATGTCTCCCACCTGAGCATACTCTAGGATACCACGAGTCAACCCCTCAAGGTTCATCGTGATCTCCTCCTCGTTTATTGGCATTATGATACAGATTTGGCACTATGACACAGATGCTGTCCTTGATGGCAACTCACTCAGATGACAGATCAGAGTTCAGGCTCACAGAATGAAGAAATAAAGGTATACACAGGTTAACCATTGACCAAGTCGCGTGTACATGCGGGTTGGCAAACCAAAAGGCACATATAGCATATGCATGCACTTTCACGGAAGGAAAGGCGAGTACATGTTGGAAAAATTGGTTTTGGTCTGTGGTATTTGGTCCATGGTATTTTGATCCATGGTATTGGTCCAAGGTATCTTGTCCAAAGTGTTTACCTCAGGTATTTGGTCCAAGGTATTGATTCTAAGTGGTTTTGGACCATGGTATTGAGTAAGCCTAAGACTATAAAAGGAGGAGAAGATCATTAGGCAAAGGCACTCATGAATTGAATATCTAATGAAGAGAAAGATCTAGAATATAGGTCATTGGGTTATGGTGCACAGCTGAATCTGAATCAAGGATGAAACTCAGCGCTTGATGAAGGATAAGATCTATTGATGGGTCAAGATCTTAAGGCTTGAAGTGAAGTATCTTTGTGTGGTTTTGATCTCTTATCTGAATAATTGGTGCATGTCATAATCTATAAATATGATGATCTGGGTATAACTAATGTCTGAATAGTTGTAAAGGTTAAATCATCATTTACAGATCTGTACACAGGCTCACTATAGCAAATGCGCGTATACACGTTGGTTCTGTTAGCGTTTGAGATTTCACCTAGGCTGAGATAGACAAACCTTAAAGCTACATCAAACCATTTCACCTCGTAGCTAGCCCTACGAGGTATGAGAAGGCTCTCTCGAGTCAAAACTCGATGGATTTTGTCAATAGGATGAGTTGACCAATTAGGAACAAGGATTTTAGGCTAGTAAATTGATAAGGGGGGTTGATTTAAAGATTTTTGGGTTTTTTGGTGGCAATTGGAGGGAATGCAATTCAGGGTGCGGGGATTGAGCTCAGGTTTTGCAGGTGGGTCTTTGGGGCAAGGTAGGAGTTTGTGATGATGCCTTTAGCTGAGATGAATGATCAAGGAAGAAAAAAGAGAAGCTAAAGAGGGAAAGCAATGACTTTGAATCCTCTCTAGACAATGGAAAACATAAACATTAAACAAATTTGAAAGCTGAGTATGGCAAGCATGAATTCAAACTTTATCACTTCATTTGTTTAATAAGTTGTAGTAAAGAAAGAGATGGAACACATAAACACACTTACAATTACAACAAGAGAACACACCATCAACACAAGAGTCCACAAGAATCCCAATGATGTCTGCAAAACCCTGGTCTTCCTTTTCCTCAAATTGCAGAGATACAAGTAAAATATACATTAGGAGCTTCTCCCTCAAGAGTCCAACCATGAAAATGAGTAAGAGAAGGCATAATATAGAAGATCTAACTCCTTTCCCCACCTCTAGGGGTCGAGCTCAACTTCCTAGCAGCTGTTTCAACTAATTCTAAACTAATCACTAGATAATAGGCAGTCAAAACAACTTGCCTCTAAAACTTAGGAAACCTATCCATGCATTAAATATTTACCATTTACATCAAGGAAAATTATAGAAGTGTTCAAGGAGAGTAAAAGTATCCAAAAAGTGTCACAATTACATCCATTAAGATCACCATTAACCTCAGAAAGTCGAAAAAGGTCAAAACTGGAATTTCTGGGCTGAACTGGTCAAATCTGGCAACATTTCCTCAAAAGGTCGCGCACCTTTTCCCAAAAGGTCTCACACTTTGGCAGCTCTGTTTGAAGGCCTTCCCATTATCAGAATCGGTTGTAGGATAGCTCGTTGGAAAGGTCTGCGAGTCGACTTTCCAACCCAACTAGAAGTTTTGAATTTGGAGGTCATTGTCCCTATCAAAACTTAATTCTCCCAAAACTGGTTTCTGCAGCTCAAAAAAGGGGCAGAAAGTCAAATTTTGCATGCATTTTGACCTTTTGGAGGCCCAGAACTCGATGAAATTTCTTACTAATGGATGAGCAAGTGTAACTTTTAATGAAAAATCCAAAAATGCTGAGTTTTTTCCAAACGGAGCTACGATGACAAAAGGTCTCGCCGGGGGTGAGACCCTTTGAGAAGCCAAAACCTGTAAATTTCCAAAAACAAAATCCAAAACTACCCAAAATTCTCAGAAATTTTTGGGATTTGTGTTGTAGCTGATGCTAGTGAGTGCCATGATTTTTGAGGGATGCCTCCGCCAAGACACAGAGTGGATTGGTCCTTTTCTTCCACTTAAGAGCCTCGGACCACCTTCTTTGGAACATTTTCATTCTAACCATGCATACCTGCATCCTTGCCCAATAGTGAGTCTTCATGTTTCTCAGTAGCTTGTTATTTTGATTGGCCTTAGCTAAGAGCTTTTTCAAATGAGCATTATCCCAAATAAGCATAGATTCTCGATCTATGGGTCTCAAGTCACCGGGTCTCTTGCGAGCCAATTCCCGGTCTTCACGAATCTTTTGTAGCTCATATAATTTGTGCTCGTCCTCCAGTTGTTTGTTTCGCTGCTCTAAATAATTAATAATCCACTTTGCCATCAATAATTTCGTTTGCAGCGACTGA
>APFE030412846.1:0-49048 GCA_000404065.3 Pinus taeda
AATTGATCAAGGGTTTCCCCACATTGTGGTTTGTCCCTGGCTGGTGCCACTTCTTGTGTCTTCTTGTCTTGGCTTGTCTTCTACTATTTATGTTTATGTTCTATCTGCATTTTACTATCATGTTGATGTGATTGCTAATTTGAATATTGATACTGGGCTAATAAAGAAATTGACGTAAAATTGCTCTAAAGCATAGAACATACCATTTTGCCTAATTTTACAATATATATAAGAGCAATGAATTATTGACATAGAGGAGGAGCAACATGAATGCCTTGAGGAGGAGTTACATTTGTCATTTAGGGAAGAGTAACTCATGCCATTAAGGGGAGAGAATTTGAACTCCATTATGGAGAGGCAACACATGCCTTAGATGAGAGGGCGAGAGGAATCTTTTATGACATGCCTTTAATGAGTGTGTAAGAGGAATCTTGCATGCCATGCCTTGTAAGAGGAATATTTTATGAAATGCGTAAGAGGAATATTTTATGACGATTCTTTTAATGGGAGTAAGAGAGTGTAAGAGCATTAATGAGAGTGTAAGAGAACATTATTGAGAGCCATGATTTAGATGCTTGAATTTCTTTTTAATAATAATATAATAGTGTCAAAAGAATAATAATAATAATATTGATAATTAAGTTGAAATTGAACTATTAATATTGATTGATGATCAAAAGGGATTTTCCATCAACGATACTTTATTAGAAATTAATGCAAGGTGATTTACTATTTTTGCATAGTCATACTCGAGACTTTCTATTTTTAGAATTCCCATTTTTAGGTTTTCTATTTTTTAGAAATTCATCCTTGAGTTGCCAAATTATTAACACTCCCTCTCAGCTAGGGAGGAATTACTTTTTGCAACAAAAGATCTTTGCTTTCTCTACTCATCTCTGTTCATCTTTGCTTTGTATCATCTGGAACAATGATGTCTCACTCTAATGAAAATGAGTCATCATAGGGGAGCTTCGACTACCACCCTATATCCAATGACATCGAGGAGATTAATCTATCACCCTATATCGACTTAGGGGGATTACCACTTGCCAACATATGATAAGGATCTTGCACAACCAAGTCTCATCTCTGCTTGGGGAGGTCCACTTGTCAACACATGACAAGGATCTCACACAACCAAGTCTCATCTTTGCTTGGGGGGATCCGCTTGTCAACACATGACAAGGATCTCTCACAACCAAGTCTCATCTCTGCTTGGAGGGATCCACTTGTCAACACATGACAAGAATCTAACACAACCAAGTCTCTTCTCTGCATGGGGGGATCCACTTGTCAATACATGACAAGGATCTCACACACCCAAGTTTCATTAAACGTTAAGTGGTGGAACACCTGCGTCATAGACAAGTCAAACAGACAAGTCTCACTACACCTATTGGCTAGATAGGTGGCACTTCCCACATCCTAGAGAGTGGGTCGGATGCATACTAAAGCCTACTCTTGTGGCACACATTACACAAGCGGTACCTCATCCTGAGGAGCTTTTCGGGATCATTCCCTAATCTTGTGAGCTCTAGCAAGGGGGAAGGGTAGCTTGTTGTTCTCGATTGGCTGCGGCTGCTTCTCGGAATGGTCACGAGCATAAGTCCAAGCTGCGCTCTAAAAACCAAGAACTTTCTTTTCGGTGAAGGCTTTGTAACAATGCTAGCTATTTGATCATTGGTCACATTATGATGGAGCTTCACTACTCCTATCTACACCATATCCTGGATATAGTGATTTTTGATCTCAATGTGCTTGGACTTGTCATGGAACACAAGATTTTTTGCAAGACGAATCCCACTCTTATTGTCACAATATATAATTGTTGTGTCTGGAACTTGCTCAAATAGTTCCCCTAAAAGATTTCTGAGACAAACAGCCTCACAGCTAGCCATGCTAGCAACAAACTCAGCTTCAACTGTACTCAGTGCAACAACGCTTTCTTCTCATCCAAGACATCATGGTAGATCCCAAGCTAAAGCAACACCTAGAAGTTCTCTTTCTATCAGTAGAGTTACTAGCCCAATCAACATCAGTATGTCCATGAAGTCTTACATTTTTAGCAGTATATCTCAATCCAAGATTGATGGTCCCATGGAGGTATCTCAACACATGCTTTTCAACACTCCAGTGTGCATGTGATGGCTTAATCGTGTATTGGCCTAGAGTATTGACCGCAAAACATATGTCTGGCCTAATGTTCACTAAGAACATCAATGCGCCAATCAGTGGTCAATACTCAGAAGAATTTGCCAAATCAAGACTTGCAGCGTTACAACACAACTTTTTGAAGTTCATCTCCATTGGAGTATTCATGCATTTACATTTTGTCAGACCAAATCTTTCTAGCAACTTGACAACATATTTTCCTTAAGAAAGAAAAATCTCACCAGGTTTTTGCCATACTCCAAGACCTAGAAAGTAGTGCATGAAATGAAGATCTTTCATTTCAAATTCAGAAGCTAACTCCCTCTTGCACTAGAGGATAAGAGGTTCACCATCGGTCATAAATAAATCAACATATAGTACCAAAATCAAAAGGCATACCTTGGACTGTCTTGAAGTAAAGATTTGGATCAGAATCACTTCTAGTAAAACCATTCTTCATCAGGAAGCTACCAATGTGGGCATACCAAGCTCTTGGAGCTTGCTTCAAACCATAGAGGGCTTTCTTTAGTTTGCGCACATGAGTTTTTTGGTCATGTACTTCAAAGCCTTGTGGTTTCTCCAATAATACTTCTTCCTTGAGGAAGCCATGCATAAAGTAGTCTTCACATCCATTTGGTGAAGAGATCATCCTTGGCTAGTAACTAGAGCCACAATAGATCGAATGGTTGTATAATGGGCAAGAGTTGCAAAGATTTCATTATAGTCTATTCCCTCTTTCTGAGAGAAACCTCTGACCACAAATCTAGCTTTATATTTTTCAATGCTGCCATCAACACCATGTTTAATTATATGCTATTTAGAAGACACAACAGATTTACCCTGTGGTCGAAAACCACTTCCCATACATCATAATGAATGATGGATTCTTATTCTTCAACCATTGCATCTTTCCAAACTTGATCTTTCACTGCTTCTTCAAAAATATCTAAGTTGTAGGAAACGTAGGGTAGGAGGTCGTTTCCATACGAAAACGAGTACGAAAGACTGAAATGCGTGTGGTACGGTCGTGAAACGCGTTTCTGGCCATATTGGCACGTTTCATGATGCGGAAACGTGGCCAATATGGCCGGAAACGCGTTTCACAGTTGTACGACGCACGTTTCAGCTTGTAACTTGTGTTTTTTTTTTTAAAATTTGTTTTCTAATTTATTATTAGGTTTTCCTAATGACTTTTAGTTGCTTCTAGATGCCTATCTAAAGTTATGAAAGTGAACTTTGTCTCGTTCTGTCATCACATTATTCAGCGAGTCATTTCTCTTAGAGACTGGTGATTTTAGCAAAGGAGAAGAGAGGAAGAAAGCAGTTGTTTTAGCTAGGGTGTTTTGAGCAGTGAGCAAAGTAGATTTCAACAGGAAGAGCAAGAGATTTCAGCAGCAAGAGAAAGAGATTTCAGCAACATATTTCGAGTGTAGAGTTTTCGGCTACGACATTCTTGGCTTTTTGGCTCAGCTACAACCATATTTCTCTTCTCTTTTCTGGCATTTTGGGGTAGCTTCAGCTACAAAAAATTAATTTGGGTAAGCAACATTCATTTTGTTAGTTTTTTCCTACTATTTCTTCAATTTTTCTAAGGTTTATGCTACGAAAAATATGAAAAACGTTTTTTATTTACAGATTTGTTTTTTTAATTTATTTTTGCAGCAATGGCTTCTAGCCAAAGTGCAGCTGCAAGTTCAAGACCTAGGGCCAACCCAAGGGTTGAATATTATCCTCTTTGGAGGCATGTGACGAATCTTCAAAGATGTGCAGGTGGTGGCATCATGGGAATGGCGATGCAATCTTTGCAATGATTTGTACAAGGGCTCCTGACCAAGAGTGAAGGCACATCTTTTGCATGGAGGATGACAGGGGATTGCAGGTTGCACAAAAACATTAGATCCATTCGCAAGGAGGGCATATCAAAGAGAGCAAGATGAGGCGGATGGTACTAAGAGAAGGCATGATGACCTTACTCAAGCTCCATCTAACATTGAGCCAAGGATTGTAGTTGAAGCAAGAAAGAGGAGAGCCGGTCCCACTCAACAACATGAACAACCAACACCCAAAAATACCAGAGGGGCATCCCCTTCAGTTCAGGATAGCAGAATTGCTAAATTCGTGAATGTGCAAGCAAGAGAAGAAACTGATTCCAGAGTGGCTAGGTGCATTTATGCATGTGGTATCCCATTCAATGTTGTTCGCTCTCCTTACTGGCAAGATATGATAAGGGCAATTAACAAAGCTCCTCAAGGGTACAAGGGGCCCAACTATGAGAAAGTCAGAACCCAACTTCTCAAAAATGAGAAGGAGCTTATGGAGGATATTTTAGCTCTAATTCATTCTTCTTGGAGTAGCTCTGGGGTTACCATAGTCTCAGATGGATGGACAAATACAAGGCGCATACCATTGATAAATATCATTGCCACTTCCCCCAATGGAGCAATGTTTATCAAGGCAGAAGACTGCTCAGGAGAGGTGAAAGATGCACAGTTCATTGCTGATGTTATTATAAAAGCTATTGAACAAATAAGGCCTAACAGGGTGGTGCAAGTTATCACCGATAATGCACCAGTTTGCAGAGCTGCAGGTTTAATTATTGAGGGGAGGTATGACCACATCTTTTGGACACCATGCATTGTCCATAATCTGAATCTGATCTTAGAGGAGATCGACAACAAAGTTTCCTGGATAAAGGAAGTCACAGGGGAAGCAAGGGAGATTATCAAATTCATCACCAACCACCACCAGTCTCAGGCCATATTTCGAGAGTACTCCAAATTGGAGTTGTTAAAAGTTGTTGAGACAAGATATGCCTCAAACTTCGTGATGTTGTGCCGCCTTGTTGAGGTTAAGCATGCATTAGTTTCTATGGTGGTGAGTCAACTTTGGATTGAGTGGAGACAAGCAGATTCAGAGCAGGGATCTATGGTGCGTAGATTGTGCCTTGATGAGGATTGGTGGAGCAAGGTAGATTTCTTGCTAAAGTTCACAACCCCTGCATTTGAGCTTCTCCGGAGTGCTGACATTGACCAACCTTTCTTGGGAGAGGTATATGATGGCATGGATTCCATGGTTGAGAAAACTATGGAAATCATTTCGCAAGAGTCTCCACAACTTTTGTTTGTTGATGATCATTTTGCTGGTTTGATCAAGAAATCATTGTTGATAGGTGGAACAATTCCAATACTCCATTGCACACTTTAGCACATGCTTTGAACCCCAAATTTTATGATGAGGAGCTTATTGCTCAAAGCAATGGGAAGAGGAAGGCACCCCATAAGGATAGAGAGGTGGCTAATGGGGTGAAAAAAGCCCTTATGAGAATGTTTCCTTTTCATCTACATAGGGAGGTAAAGGAGGAATTTGTCAGTTTTGCTGCAGGAATAGATGATTATGCAGATATATCAGCTTTGGAGGAGAGAAGCACCATGAATCCAGTTAGGTGGTGGATTTGGCATGGAGCAAATGGAGTACATTTGCAAAACCTTGCCATTCATATTCTTTCACAAGTGGCAAGCTCTTCATCAGCAGAAAGGAATTGGAGCACTTATGGTTTTATTCATTCTGTGAAGCACAATAGGTTGGGCTCACAGAAAGCAGAGGATCTTGTTTATGTGCACTCCAACCTTCGCCTTGCATCTCGTAGGGGTCCAGAATACAACAGTGGTCCTTCTAAAGAATGGGATGTGGAGGAAGAAAATCCTGATTTGGAGCTCTCCCTTGTTGCCTTGAATATTGAGGACGAGTCTGGATGTGGAATTGGTGCATCATCTTCTCAGCACCACCATCCACTGTTGAGCATTGTGCTGCTTCAATTTTTGATGAGGATTGTTATGATGAGGATTAGTCTTTTGTCTCTATAGTTCTTGCAGCCTTATAGTCTTTATTGTACTTGCAGCCTCATATACTAATATAAATAAAGGCGATTTTGAGATTTTGCCCCTTGGATATATAATAACTTTAATGGTTTGTTTTGGATTTTCCTATATTTTATTTTCAATTATGTGATCATTCATGACTCATGAAGTAAATGTGATATAAATTTAATCTTAATGTTAAAATGTAAATTATTAAGTATCATTAATGCTTTATGATTGCACATAATATATAATAATTTTTAAATATTTTTAATATTATAATATATATATATATATATATATATATATTATATATATATATATATATATATATAGATATATATATTATTCCGTGTTTCCCCGTTCCTCAAATTTGGGGAGGTCGCGTTTCATATCTCTTCCCATTTCGGAAACTCGTTTCCGTTTCCCCGTTTCGTGCAACTTAGATTAAAACCCTTAGATAGCTGCACTGGTTTTCCCGCATTGGGTTTTTCCGGGGACATTGGTCCAAAAACAACGGTTTCTCTTGTGTGCTTGTTTTGTTTCCTTCAATTGATGATCTGTAATGTGTTGAGCATGTACTTGTATTTATTTTCAGTATTTACATGGTAAATAACTTGTTAATTAATCAGAACAAGTAGGCAGAAATAAATTAGAAAAGTATATGAAGGGTTTCTAACAGTTAGACTTAGAAATTACAACAGTGAAGACTTCTTCAAGAGTCTTAAAGTCTTTGAACATGCCAAATGGTTGACCTAACTGGTTCCACTTTTTATTGAAGGAAAGGTTTCATCATGATCCACTCTAATCTCAAGCATTCCAAAAACTATATTTCTCACAAGAGGCAATGCTTTATAGTGAAAATGAGTGAACCTACCATGCCACAGTTCACATTGATGATTACTAACATGAATCAATGCATGGATAGGTCTTCCATTGATTTTATAAAGATCTTCAAATCTTGAACCCAGAGTGAAGGCATGTAATAATAAATATACATATTGAATCCATTGTCTGCAATTCTATTAGTTATAATCCATCTTTGATCGTTGCAAAAGAGGTTAGTTTAAAAAACTATCATTCCATCCTTTACAAAAGTCATGATTCTTTCTTGCAATTACTATTGTCAGTAAACTCTAATATCAAAGTAGTTTCAATGCCAACCTAGGGGCATGTTAGGTTCAATGGTACATCATCAAGAATCCTCCATGCAAGGCAAGAGAAGCCCAACATTTTGGCTCCTGGGGGTGCTCTAGGATGTATATCAACTGCTCAAATCATCAAAAGGGCTAACACTCTACCAAAAGTAGGCAACGCTCCCTTTATTAGGTCATCATGCTCTCTATGAATGTAATGTATATCATGGGCATCATGTGGACTAGGGTGCCCTCAAGGCTTCTGCTACTCCGAACCACCTAGCAAAACCAACTCAAACTCAAGTGAAAGCAACCATTCTTTAGTCACTAAGATCATAAATGCATCTAAGTGGACCATACTTAAGTGTTAAAGGCATATTAATACTTCAAACTGAGTTCACCTTCAAATATCTAACTAGACCAAGTCTCGTAAAGGTGTTCCCTACCTTTTTCAGGGTGGCTAAGCAGGCAACACCAACGCCCAAGGGGAGGTAGCATTTCCAAGGTTAACCCTTCTATCAATAGGTGTTCGTGTAAGTAACTAGCAATTAAGGGGAAGACTTCATGGTCAAGTGCCATGGTCAAGATACCAACTAATGGGAGTCCACATATTGAGTGTATAGATGTAATGGAGGGAGCAATCGTGGATGCATGAGTTACCTTGCTTGACCTGCTTTTTCTACCCCTCTAGAATGCCCTTTACTTCTTTTTTATTAATGCCTTGTATTTCGGTGCACAGCACAAGGAATAAAGCTTGCTTTTTATGATATAGCAATCAATTTGCCTCTTAACATGAGGCAATGTATCGCTCATCAACGTTGGGACATGCAACGGCTCCTTTTGATGAAATGGGGCATGAAGTGCTCAAGAATCGAGTGATGGCTAATGCGGAGGGTAGAACTCATGCTTGGCTTTTTCCCACATGTTGAACTATGTCTCGACCATCTTCTGCATTTTGATCTTCCTTTTCTTTTCTTGTGGCCATATTATGCCTTTCCATTTTTTTAGTTGCATCAACATCCAAGGGTTTTCTAGCCCTACTCAAGGATGTGGATAAGAAAATGCCAAATCCCGAAGAACCAATCATAGTTGAACCAAAAGAATAGAGATGGTATCAATGGCTTATAACATGATATGGAGTCTTAAGTGTGGTAAAATGGAGAATGAACACGTTATTTCAATCCAAGTCTTCCATGTAGTGTCCCTCCTATAACCCTAAGGCCTTAGGGGACGTCCCACTAGACTAGGGCTAAGAATTAATCCACCTGATAACATGAAAGAACAAGTTTACAATCAACATCAGTCAATCATCTACATCACCCTTTTATCCATACTAAATGCCCAAAACATCAAGTAAAAGCACCCAATTGCAAAATGGTCAAATCACCTATTGAGTGCTAGCCCGCCTTCATTCAAGAGGAATGTCAAATGGTAAGAGGTGTAGTGATTGGTGCAAATGCTCGAGGAGCTAGCATATCTAAGGCTCCTTGGAAACAGGAAGCAGGAGCAGAAGTGGGAAGCGGGAGGAGAAGCAGGAGTGGGGAGCAACAATTTTCAAAAGCTTTGTAATTTACCTTCAGCTAAAATATGATATTATAACCCAATATAATTTTTAAAAATTCTTCGAAGACTTTTGTCAAACATTTAGTGAATAAACATTTCATCGAACACTTTGCAAACAAAGAAATAAACACAAATAGCAGACTTTTTCAAGAGTACAACCAATACTTTTATTAATTCAACTAGAGGGTTTACATGCAAATGAGAATTTTGAAACCTATGATATAGCCCTGCCAACAAGATAGACCAAATCGGCCCTCTGAAAAGATGGTACAGACCGACAGAAAATGGACTCATGCCCTAAGGAAACACAACCTGGTAGATATGAGAACTTGGCCCTCTTGAATAACTTAGCACTCCAAAAAATAATCTCGTCATCCTAGTGAACTCAACACCTCAGAGAATGATCTCAGCCTCTAGCAATAAAATTAATCTACGATAAATATGTGAGCAAGCATTCAGCTTCCAGTAAGTCCCTGATCTAGTCCTCCTTTGGCACTAGAAACTTGACCTCCAAGGGATGTATAATTTGGCCTCTAAATACCCAAATAATTTGAACCCAACAATCAAGATTTGTCCTCTAACAAATAAATAATGATTCAGTACTAGTAACAACAATATGATCTCCATGGAATGAACAACAATATAATCTACCACAAATGAATATCAACTCAACACTAGCAATAATAATAGGATAACCGACAAATGAAAAAAAATATAATCTCCAACAGATGAATACCGACTCAGCCCCAACAATAATAATATTATCTCTGGCAACTGATCAACAGTACAATATATGGTAGATGAATATTAACTTGGCCCCAACAATAATAATATTATCTCTGGCAAATTATCAACAGTCTAATCTTCGGTACATGGATATCAACACAACCCCAGCAATAATAATATCACTTCAGCAATTTGGCCCAATGTGTTAATGAAGTCAGCCCTCTTAAAGTTCGACCCAACAACACAACTCAATCTTTTGGAAATAATATCAATTCAACCTTTTGGGAACTGCTACAAATATCCCCTGCAATTTCGAGCACAAATGAGAAATCTAAAGAATTTCCCCGCAATGCCAACTAGGGTGGGTATGTATCACCACCGAAATTGACCGAATACTAGCTAGGGTGTAAAATGAATGTCCACCAAAACTAATTTGAGTCTCACCTAAAACCCCTGAGAGGAAACTCGCATGAGCTCTAAACTAATCACTAAAAATAATTATAAACCAAAATGAATGAGAAATGCCCTTCTCTCCCCTTTTATAAGATTTTGTCGAATCTTCTCCAATCTTCTAGAAATCTCCTTTTATTATTTTATTAATAAGTCGCTTAGTGCATTTTCCTCGTATTTTCCAAGCGACTTTCGCCCCCTTTTATTTACCCTTTAGATAAAAAAAAACTTTTTCTCCTTTTATTTAATAAGTGACTTTTTATTACTAATTAACGTCAATTTTATCTCCAGAAAATGCTTAAATCGCCACCATGATCACACCAACCTCCCAAAGTCCCTTTTCATCATTTTGTCTTGTAGATATTTTCATCCTAATTCTGAGCTATTACACTAAGGTGTTTCTCCAAGTAATCAGCCTAAAACAACACCTTAAGCATAATTAATTAAAATACGTCCATTAATAATTGTGTTTTACGGAAATCATGGGAATGCAGTGGAACCAAAATCGAACTATGTGGAACTGATCCTGATGATGAAAAAAGGCAAGCAATCCTAGTTGGCCCCCATAAAACTCCTCAAAATCCTAGTGACAAGGCTAAAACCTAACACTGATGTTGTTGAGAGTTGAGACTGATAACGAATGTATTGTTGATTTGAGCAACTAGGGATGCGAGTATAAGACGATTTGTTCCATATTAATGTTGGGTTTGTTGTTGATATTTAGAGGATGGTGTGGTCCATGTGTTGAGAATAGCAGTGGACTTGGCAATGAGAGTTTACGTTGCCTAGGGTTTGATCTTGAGCAGAGTTTATGTCACACAAATTAGATTGGTTACCGGTAGAGATGCTGAGCAGACTTTTTCTACATGTTCAGATAGGTTTTGCACATTGACAGAGATAGCAGTTGTTTTGATTTTAAGCACAGGTGAATCCAAACTGAAAATATATCAGTGGATTAGGGTAGCAGGGTGGTGCAAGGCAATAGAGTGAAGTCTCCTTCAGGTTGGAGCTTAAGAACACGTCACGGCGGCAAGGTATTGTTAGGGCAGGTTGGAGCCTGCACTGGGCGTCGAAGCATCCTTCTAATTAGAGTTGGTAAACCAGGGCATTGGAGCATCCTTCAGGTTGGAGCCTATAAACCAAGGGGTTGCAGCCTCCTTTAGTTGGAGCTGAAAATATTAGAAGTTGGAGCTTCCTAATTGATGTAAATTTGTTGAAGACAAATATTAAGAAGCATTCGGTGGTTTTTATCCCTAAAGGGTTTCCACCTAAAAATATGTTGCAATTGTCTTGATGTTTGTGCATTGTTGAATGGTGTTGTTTATTGATGTGATGAATGTTTTTGTTTATTTAATGATAATGATAATTAATGCTCTATGAAGTTAAAAATTAACTAATTGGAAGGAAATATTGATTCACCCACAATTCTCCTCTCTCGACCTCGGATGTTAGGAGTAGCGGACTCCCACATCCACGTCCCCAGGGTCTTCTTCACCAGTGATCCTACGACGCAGTCTAGAGATCAGTCGGCGTGGCCGGGATCGGAGCTCCATACGCTCTTCCCAACCTGCCTCATTTTTTTTTAGTTTCTATCTTCCCTTCAGCATTTGTCTTTCTGAGGAGACCGATTGGTTCTCCTACTGGGCACGACCCCTTATGTAACCGGCAGTCCCATTGACCTACTTTGTGGTCATTCGTTGGACATTAATAAAATTATCTTATCTTATTGATTCACCCCCCTCTCAGTATTTCAAACACTTTAAAGTACTACATTTATCACTTAAGCATTTTCCAACTTAATGAGCATTTATTTCATTCTCAAGCACTTGTTCCATTTGTTGCACTCGCTAAAGTTATAACTTGCCAGCATTACTTTTGGAAGCATCTATCTTGGATCACTTTGTTTTCCTTTCCAAGCTTTTGCAAAGTTGAATCTTTACTTGGAATACCATTAGCAAGTATCTATATTTGGGCACTAGCCTTATCTTGCTATATTTGTGGATGTACGTGCTCACCAAGCCTATAATTACAATTGATGTTGTATATTTGAAGGGTATATTGATCATATTGTATTAACCCCTCGAAAACTGACTTGCTAGCCTTGAGCTAGTTGAACCTTAGATATCTTTTAGAGTCCACCCCCTTGGCTTCACTAAGAGTAAGCCTAGACGGAGTAGTTGAGAATTGAATGACACCCTCAACTCGAAACTTGCTCCCAAAGCCACACCAAGGGGAGTTTAGATTTTCTCCATGATAATCTTAGGTGTGAATTAAGGCAGCAACACCTCTCACACGTTGTTTGTTTATATAGAGCTATAAGGTTGAGTAGAGACCCATCAAGGTGGCTTCTCATCATCACAAGAAACCCCTTCACTAATGGATCCTACATCACAACTCAACGTTAGACTAGAATTGTTTACCCCACTATTGGGTGAAAAACCTCAATCAATAAACAACTCAAACCCACTCTATAAAAAATAAATCTCTCCATCCTGGGGCACAATGTGACTATCGTGGGTCATTCAACCCTAGCCAAATCAGCATTGCCCCATGGGTGAATGTATCAATCTCCCCTAGTCAATTCAGCATGACCCCACGGGAGAAAGTCTGCCCCTAGGCCATTCACCCCTAACCATCAGCATGGCCCCATGGGTGAATGTACCATTCCCCCACTAGTCAAATCAACATGACCCTGTGGGAGAATGTCTGCCCAATGTGGCAAAAACATCAACAAAAACTTGTGTGTAATGTGTTATTGTGCATGATCTAATTGTCAGTTTTAAAGTTTCTGTTGTGTAAAGGTTAGGCACATCAGTGTGTTTCGGTTAATTATTTGGGTTAAAGTTAATTTAATACTATTATCAGATCTGGTGTGTGTGTGGGTGCACTGAGTCTAGTGACCACAAAATTTAACAGCTACTCTGTTGGTATACATAGCTATGAGTGCTTTCCTAACATCCTGCTCAGAGAAAAGGAGGCAAGTGGAGGGGCAGAGGAGATGAGGCTGGGAGGTTATCTAGGAGTACCATAAAGGGAGGTGGTGTAGGAGAACATGGTCTGGGGATCTAAGACCAGGTGAAATGGTATGGGATCGAGGAAAAAGGGACAGATAAAAGGCTTTCAGGGAGTGGCAAAGGGCATAACAAAGTTCCCATCTCCTCCGTGAGAAATGCTGAATTTTTAATGTTGAAAGAGGTTATTGACAATTGTATGTTTTGTGGAGGTGGGGAAGAATATGGGTCACGTGTGAGAATAAGATGGACCTTATTGTGGAAGGATTTAAGAATAAATAAATAAAATGAAAAATGAAAAGAAGAAAGGGGGAAAGTGTGTCATTAAGGAGCTTGTCTTCGTCATCTCCCTCTTTCTCCCATTCTTTCCATGTGAATAAATTCTCACTGGTTGAGTCCAAGTAGTCTGGTATGCAGTTTGTGTATAAGCTTTTTTGTGTATGCTGTTGCATTCCTTGTTTGACTGAGATAAGAAAATTATGTCTGTATGCTGTTACATGGCCCTGATAGTGACTGTCAGGCCAAGAGGGGGAGAAAGCCAGTGCAGAGTTGATTGTGACTTAGACAAAAAAAATTTGGAAGACAAGGGAGATAGTATAATTTTATGATGGTAAGCTCAGGGCTCCTTGGCCTTTCTGGTTGAGGGTTTGTTTTTTGAAGGAGTTTTTTGTCCCCCACCAGTTGCGTGAACCATAGAAGACCACCTGTAGCTGAATTCAACCTTGGACTTAGACACTACTTGAACAGGTAAGTTTATTTTGTTCCTTTTTATAAATTATCAGTTGATGAAAATTAGTGATTGTATTGTGTCATATAAATTCTATTGTAAAATGTTGACAGCAAGGTAGAATGGATATAATATTAATTTCTGTAGATAATAAAGTAATGTGTGACTCTATTGTCTCCTAAAATCGAACTTGAATGCATGAATAGTGAATTCAAAACAATTATGACCTGTTTCTTCTACAATAAATATCAGATTTTATGGAAATACCACAGGAGATTTAATTAATAATCTCAATCTAATAAACTAATTACGAATTGTCTACTCTGTTAAGAGCATTGCACAAGACTGACAAAAGGTGTATTCCAAGGAATGGTCTCTACACACACACAACAATTTGTCTCATGCGAATTAACAAAATCAATTTAAATTAGTCATCATGTTTTAAATCAATTGAGAGCGTATAAAAGCGAGAGCTTAATCCCTTGATGCTATTTATCAATTTATCAGAATTCTTGGTATGAAGAGTTTCAGCTTCACACCTGTTCATCAGAAGTCAGCTCAAGACTGCTAAAGGGACATGAAGGAGATGGAACAGACATAACTGAACATGATGAATTGCTAGCTCGTCTGTCCCATAGATGTAGATAGCCATCCAGACCACATGCAAGTATTCTGTTGCCAAAAAATCATTCATGTTCTAAAATCAGCATTGAACATGTACAAAAATCAAAAACCTACATCACTAGAGCTTCAGTGAATTACTCTTAACTAATGAGTCGTGCATCACCAAGGCCAAAACAATTTCTGAAAGGAATTAACAAGATTTGCAATATTGCAATGTGAGAATCCAGATTCAATAATTTTTTCTCAGGGCCTCCCATGATTCCAGAAGCAAGAAACAGATGTCTTTAGGATTGTTCAGAGAATCCACAGCTTCATTCATTGTTTCTCTACATTTATTATCCACGTCAGGATCCATATTCAGGACAGTCAGCGAGAGAATAGAAGAGAAACTAATTAATTGTAATGTATCTATTTTATTATATTATCTTATTATTATTATTTATTGTTTTATATCTATTTTCTTTTCTGGTTGTGTTCTCCTTTAGTTTTCTTTTGTCCTGATGTCTTCTCTATTGTATAGAGCCAACGTCTTTGTTTCCTGTATGTATTTATGTGTTTCTCTTCTCCTATTCTCTCTCTGACCTTTTGCATCCTGAAGATGGATCCTGATATGGATCCGAAACATCAACAAACAATGCGTCAAACAGTGGATTCTTCAGACAATCCTAAAGATAACCCTCACCACAGAAATATTAACTCTCTAAGAAACGGATATAAATAATTTCTCTCAAGAAGAGATGCCCATACCTAGAAGCTAGTATAACAGAAACATAAAGCCAATCAAGCCAATAAAACATCAGAAAATTATTAATCTCCTAACAGAAACCCATTGTATTCAAAGCCATTACTCACCAGTATCCGGTACACCAAAATAACAAAAACAAAGCTAAAGTCCAAAAACTGGACTACAAAAAATGCTTTTCATAGAGCTGCTTGCAAATTAAGATTGCTTGCCATCAATAGGGTTCCCTTTTCCTGACTCACCCATGATTTTGAGAATCTCTAATAAATATTTGAATTTTGAAATCATTACCGATTTCTATAGAGAATTTCAGAACAACCAAAAGAAAGATCAACACAAACAAAATGAGATCACAAACTGAGCTTGACATAACACTTTCAAATATGTTGCTAGCAAATCATTCACTTTTGCCAGGTTATCTACTAGTTTGCACCTCTCAAGTGGAGACATACTAACCTACTAATAAAACTCATATGACATATAACTCAATGATCTAAACCAATCCAAACGCCCCATTTCAGTATTTCTTGCTAGCTTGACTGCCTTGTGCCAAAATATGCATTAGTATTCAGGGTATCCAATACTCGAGCAAAAAGTAAAGGCTTGGGAGGAAACCTGTAAACAGTTTCTGACCACCAGCATGATCACAACACAAGAGAAACTGGCATTGCAACCTATCAAAACCTCTCACAGGTGCAAGTGCTCATCTGAAACACAACAGGGTTTCACAACCCAATAATCTCAAATAAGGTCAAGGACCAATACCCACCATTCTGAGCTCAAATACCAACACTCTCATACACCTAAAATGATTTGAGCCACAAAAACTCTGAAACCATGTAGAAATTTATGCTCTTCCTAACTTTTATTGCAATTCAAAAATTGCACCACACAAGAGATTTTCCAGATTTAGCCGTAGTGCTGGTATAAGGTAGCAATTTATAGCAAACAATGGACAATATTTCATTTCACTCCAACCCAACACCTAGGCAGCCCAGGAGAAAATATACCAAACAACCAACAAGTTTTAACCCTTAGGGCACATTTTTCCAAACACAAGCCAGATCTGAAATCACTTATAATTGCTGCAAATTTACAGCACTAAATATGCTCTATTATCTTCAAGATCTTTTTCAAATAACTCAACAATTTCAGCCCTTGAATATCTCAAACCAACATGCACGATCAAGAAGACAATGAATGTTGAAAATCAAATCTCCAATTACACAAGTATAGAACACTTCTTATCTATATATAATAGCATTATCATAAAGCTGGCATTCGAACTCTCCAAAACCCAAGAAGGCAAAACAATGAAAAACCTAGACACCACTAAAAATTGTTAAATATTGTAGCTCAGACTGGTGTTCTAGCCTTGAGAGGTGTCATTGAGGCTACAAACACAGAGGAATTAATTATATCCAAGCCCATGTAATATATCCTAAGTTTCACCTAAGGGAAATATCTTAATTATGTTAATTAATGATTTATTAGATATTTTCTAAGTCTAAACTTAAGAAAAGTGGATAATTAATTGGCATTAGTTGGGATAAGAGATTTTCCTCTAGAAGCTTGAAGAAAGTTTCTAAGTTGATCTTAGCCATCGATTGGATCAAATGAACTTCTAATCGTGGCCATTTATTTGTAAATAAGATATTATAAAGGGAGATCATTTGGCAAATTTGGAGACACATCGAGTTGGTGATTTTTTAGAGAGACACTAAGAGAGTTTTAGCAGCAATGATTGGGAAGAAATTTGCCAGAGTTTATTCTGTTGATTTGGGGTAGCATCGGATGTACTCTAGCCACGAAATTTGGTGGAGAGGTTGGCGCACATGAGATCTCCAATACCCAAAAAAGGTTTGGAGTATGGACAGATTCTAAACAGATTAGAAGATATTGAAATAATTAATATTTTTAATGGAGTCCCTAAGTCTAAACTTAGGGAAAATAAAATATTAATGTGTATTAATATGAATCTGCGTTAGAATGGCCAAAAGACATGGATCAAGCCAAATCTAATCTTAGCCGTTGATTAGGGAATTAATCTCGGCCGTTGAGATGTCAATAGGAAAAGTATAAGAGGAGGCTTGAGGATCACTTGGAGAACACACCAGAGTGATCAATCATTCTATTCTCTAGAGCAGGGTTTGCTAAGAGAGAAAGAATCAGTGATCAGGAGAGCAGCTAAGCGGCATTGAGTACAGAGAGATAGAGAGGCAGAGATAGTGTCGAGATAGTAGCAGAGCAGCTAGAGAAAGAGATGCAGGAGCAGTCAGTGCTCACGCAGGGCCACGCAAAAGCAGCTAAGTGCTGCACAGAGCACTAGAGGGGCCAGCATAACTGACGCAAAGGCTCAGAGAGCTTACGCAGGGCCTCTTGGGGCTGGCGCGAGCCAAGATAGGCTGACGCAGTCCAGATTGGGCAGGCGCTAGGGTTTCTGAGGCAGATTGGTGCTGAGTAGCTGCTAGAAGGATTATCTGAGGTTTCAATGTGTAGATTTGTCAGAAACCGAGAGGTATTACTACTAAGGAAATTCCCTATTGGGTAGGCCAATTTCTGCACCCAGATTGTACTATGATATTGCTTAATAAGAAAACCCTCAGATAGCTACACCGGTTTTCCCGCATTGGGTTTTTTCGGGACATTAGTCCAAAAATAATGGTGTCATATGGTGCGTTTGTTCTTGCTTCTTTTAGTTGCTAATTTGTAATATGTTGAGCATGCAACTAGTGTTTATTTTCAGTATTTACATTGTAAATAACTTGTTAACGAAAAATAACAAGTAGGTAGGAATAAATCAGATAAAGTGCATGGAGGGTTTCTAACTAAGTAAATTTAGAAACTTCAACATGGTATCGGAGCGGGATTGCAGATCACAGGTGGACCAAAAGACATCAGCCGAACGGAGCAATAGCAGTAGAAAAAAGTTGTCCTGAGGTGACAGAAGTTGTTTCTAGCAGCGCAGAAGCCAAGGAGTGTGACACAGAGCCAGCCAAGGCCACGCAGAGGAAGTCGGGAGCTGCGCAGAGCCTCAGAGAAGCCAACAGTGCTGACACAGAGGGCCAAAGGGCTGACACAGGGCATCCCAGGGATGACGCAGACCCATACAAGGTGACACAAAGCCAGTGTGAAGCAGAGAGGGGTTGACGCAGTTCACAAAGAGGCAGTTGTTGGGGCCTAGAAAGCTGCAGGAATATTGCAAAGTGGAGTTGGTGAGGTACTGTAGTCAGAACAGTACCTGGCAGAGCAGGGCCAGAGGAGTTTTTACCAAGGGTTTCTAGCCGAGGAACCCGGATCAGTAGTGCAGTGGCACAAGATGATCAGAGTAGGGCGCATCTCGACAAGCAGCAGAAGGATTTCCAGGAGGGAAATCAGGACTCAAAGGGAGTCCAGAAGAGAACTTCCAGATGGGAAGTAGAGGAGCATCATGGCACTACACGGGGTAAGAGACCGGGATAGACTGGACGGAGCATCGAACTTCACAGTCCGGAAGGCCAGAATCTTATCAGTGCTTGACAGGAATCGTGTCAAGAACTTTGCCTTGAAGGTAATAGTTGTCCGAGTCGACCCCAATGATAATGACAAGTACGAGGACGCGATGGCGAGGAACAAGAGCATTATCCTTGACAAGGTCAAGGATCATGTAGTACCACATATAGCCGAGAAGAAAACGGCATTTGAGATGTGGGAGGCTCTCAAGAAGCTGTACCAACATACTTCTGTGCAGAGAAGAATGTTGTTGGAGAATCAGATGAGGTCGTATCAGATGAAGGGAGAACTGGTTGACACCTTCCTTGGAGGACTGAATGAGATCCAAGACCAGTTGATTGCTATAGGAGCGACACCGGATCAAGAGCTAATGGTGAGGACAACCCTGAATGTTGTCTCAGAAGATTGGGAAGTATTTGTCCAGAGTATATAGGGCAGAGAGACACTTCCACCTTGGGACGAGATGTGGGCAGCTCTTCGCCAGAAAGAGATCAGACTGCAATCAAAGATGAGTAGCAGCAGCAAGGGGATCAAAGTCAAGCAGGAGGAGGAAGATGTGGCCTTAGCATCTGAGGGAAAGCAGGAGAAGCAGAAGAAGAAAGATCTCTCCAAGATCAAGTGCTTCCACTGTGGGTAAATGGGTCATTATGCAACCCAATGTCCAAGGAAGAAGAGTAAGGGAGAGTCTTCCGAGACTAAGACAGCGCCAGCACAGACAGAGAAGGTTGTTTTGACAGACGATGACTGTGCCATGAGTGCACACATGCCACTTGAGAGGAAGTGGGGAGACATCAAGCTGTAGTCATGCGGACTACAGGCGATGAAGGGCAAGATCCTTGAGGTACCCAGCCTCTTGGATTAGACCTTGCTACGGGAGCCTCGACGAGGAGTAGCAGGATTAGCTGAGTGGGTAGAGACATATGCGGATGGGGTGGCAGAGAGAGCTACAGTGCAGGAGTCCCGAGACAGAGCGAGGCTAGCAGGCTGCAGCAGTGCGAGACTCGAGAGGCACATGAGTGTTGCACCAGTGTAGGATGGCACAAAGAGGTGTGCAACGATGCGAGATGCAAGAGAGTTGTTGCAGTAGCGCATATGTCAGAGAGGGAGAACTTGTCAGCGGCAGACGGAGCTTCAGCATCCGTGGGTGTCTCTTGCCCAACAGGGAGGTCAATTGGGAGACCAGTTACTTACTTCTCAGTAACTGAGTTGCAGTTTAGCAGTGGGCGGCACGATGCAACATGATGAGAGGAGGTGCAATCCAGATACAATGTTGGGAGAAAGGACCAGCAGCAGCACGAATGCAGAGGAAGGTGTCGTACAAATACAACAGTGGCAGTGGCAGAACCATGGGCAGCAGTACAAGAGGCAGCAATGCAGAGGATGTTGGGTTGGGAGGCCTAGCATCAGCACAGGTACCAATGCCGGATGATCAGAGTAGTAATCAATGAGGAGAATTTCTAGAGCACAATCCTCGCTAAGAGGGAGTGTTGATTTGGGCTAGCATCGGATGTCCTCTAGCCATGAAATTTGGTGGAGAGGTTGGGGCACACGAGACCCCCAATACCCAGAAAGGGTTTGGGCAGATTCTAAACAAATCAAGAGATACTAAAATAAATAATATTTTTAATGGAGTCCCTAAGTCTAAACTTAGGGAAAATACAACTTTAATGTGTATTGATATGAATTTGTGTTAGAATTGTCCAAAAGACATGGATCAAGCCAGATCTAATCTTAGCCATTGATTAGGGACTTAATCTCGGTCGTTGAGATGTCAACAGGAAAAGTATAAGAGGAGGCTTGAGGGTCACTTAGAGAACACACCAGAGTGATCAGTCATTCTATTCTCTAGAGCGGGGTTTGCTAAGAGAGATATAATCAATGATCGGGAGAGCAACTGAGGGGCATTGAGTACAAAGGAACAAAGAGACAGAGATAGTGTCGGGATAGCAGCAGAGCAGCCAGAGAGAGAGACGCAGGAGCAGCCAGTGCTCATGCATGGCCACGCAGAGGCAGCTAAGTGTTGCGCAGAGCACCAGAGGGGCCAACGTAGCTGACGCAGAGGCTCAGAGAGCTGATGTAGGGCCTTCTGGGGCTGACGCAGTGCCAACGCTGGGCTCGGAGAGGCTAACGTAGTTCAAATTGGGCAGACGCTGGGGTTTCTGGGCAAATTGGTGCTAACTAGCTGCCGAAAGGATTATTCGAGGTTTCAACCAGTGGATTTGTCAGAAACCAGGAGGTATTACTACTAAGGAAATTCTCTGTTGGGTAGGCCAGTTTCAGCACCCGAATTGTACTCTGATATTGCTTAATAAGAAAACCCTCAGATAGTTGCATCGTTTTCCCGCATTGGGTTTTTCTGGGGACATTAGTCCAAAAATAATGGTGTCATATGGTGTGTTTGTTCTTGTTTCTTTTAGTTGTTGATCTGTAATATGTTGAGCATGCACTAGTGTTTATTTCCAGTGTTTACATTGTAAATAACTTGTCAAGGAAAAATAACAAGTAGGTAGGAATAAATAAGATAAAGTGCATGGAGGGTTTCTAACTATGTAAATTTAGAAACTTCAACATATTCTTCACAAAGGTTTCCAGTTTCTGAGTGATAGAAAGAGGCCAAATTATTTTTGTAGAAGGAGGTCAAATTTGCCAATTAGAGTTTTTCAGTTTATCAATGCGAATTGCCAAATCAAATTCCCAAAGGCAGTGTGAGTTGTCAACAAGGGAAGATTAAGTTTCCAGTGGCAATGCAAATTGTCGAGAGGGTAGTGTGAATTTCCAGGGGTTGCCAAATCGCCAGTGCGAATTGTTGGAGGCTGCTAGTGCAAGTTCCAAAGAGTGGTGTGAATTGTTAGAAAGGGACGAGCTAATCTACAGATGGAGACAGAGAAGTTTCCCAGTTCGATTTGCTCAGAAGTAAAGATAAAATTATTGTCAGAGCTCTGTTAGCATTGGATAAACCAACGCTCCCTGCGTGTTTCGCAACATGGACTAACCAACTCTCATGGATCCTTATATCTGGCTATGCGATCTTTGACAAACACCTATGAGTTTTGGTCTTGTTGACCACTGGAGTGGCACCTGATGATTATATGAAGAGTCCATGCCCAAGGATGATCCAGAGGACACTTGTACCATCAGATATCATCAGTCAACAGATTTTTTTAACTCTACTTCTATCTTCTCATCATCTTTATTCTACCCAAATTCCACACCCTGCAAGGAATTGTAATAAGTGATACTAGTAATGATAAGTTTTGAGTCTATGACAGGCCTAGGATGTTGGGACTCGATCAACAAACGAGTACATCTTGGAGTGTTTTTTTATCCAGTTAATGATCCCTTATTTTTCAAAGGCAAATAATTTTCTGGGTTTTTTCACTCACTTTTTACCCCAAAGCCGGGGTGACGGTTTGAAGGTTGAGCCCCTAACACATCTTAGTGTCTAAAGTCGATGTATAATACCATACTAGATCACACAAAAAAATCGTGGAATTTGGTTAGGTTTAGGTAGTCATTTTTTAATTTTTTACATTTCCCACAGGTCAAAATTGCAAATAAAATTGTATTTAAATTGTAATAAGTGTAGTCTAGAGAATTTGTATGGGATATGAGTAATCAAAATTACACCTCTCACCCTCAACTTTCTACTATGACACACTTTGAGGGGTTAAAAATGTGTTTTGGACCCTCAATACCCACATTTCCTAAGTTTAGTGGAAACTGTGGCATTTAATTAAACTAGAATTAAATAAAATAGAGAGAAATAAATTATGCCATGTAACAGAATGACGTGGAAATGACTTGGAAATTATCCTAAGTCAAAGAGTTGAGTCAACGGACATGTGGAAGATGATTGAGCACACTACATCATAAATACACCATTATTTCATAAAATCGAATTTCCCAGAGATAAAATAGCAGTTGCACGTGGAAAATCGAATTTATTAAAGCTCATGCACTGAAGGAATATTCCATGTTATATTTGGACTGAAGATTAGGTGGAGCCTCATCTCACACTTATCTCAGGTTCTTCTACTCCTAGCACTCCACTCTTGAGGATTACGAGTTGCACATGGAGGAATCATGCAGAGCTATTTAGGGATCATCTACATATGTGGCATCACTTAGTTCGAGTTTGCATTTGTTGACTGGAGTTATCACGGTCTTGGCTACACTCATGGATGACTTTACTATGCCATATATGGAATTCGATTTCCCTTGATGTGCACATATGGAATTCGATTTTGCTATGATGTCTCTATCTTCTCCACATTGAACTTGACTTATCTTTCCTTAGGATTTGCTCCAAGTTCAGTTCTCGCATGCATTATTCCTTGGGATTTGCTCCCAACTCTCTCTATAAGGAGGCTATATGCTCTCATATTGTATCATGTAATGAACTATTGGGCTTGAGGAAACACTGTCACTTTGTACTTGCATACTTTCTTAATACAATCAAGACTTTGGAGTTATCTAGCTAGTGTTCTCTTGGCATTATGAGGTGATGTCCTTTCATGCTACTGCTATTGTGTTTAATTTCTTTCACATATTGAATTAATATTAGTTTATACTTGTCATCTTGCTTGAATTGATGTGTGCAAGCTATCTTGCACATGTCATTGATTTAGAGTAGTAATCTAGGGATAAGCTTGCCAATTCATTTTAGGAGGAATGCTTAGTTTATCTTATTCATTATATTGCTCTAATCTTATGCAAACTAATACGTGTTCAAGCGTGTAGGAAAGATCTTTTGTATTGTGCGCAAGAATCCATCTAGAAGTGGAAGAAATCTCAATTAGATCAACTCACTCTTAGAGTCACAGCGATCCAAGACTCAGCCATTTTTTCGCTTTCAGTTTTCCATCCAACGAAGAGCTAAAGGGAGTTTTTTTACTCTATAGTTACTTGATCATCCATTTAAAATTCAAAATACTTTTTTTATTCTAGTTCTTTCAAAGTTATATCTCCCATTCAAGAGTCATTTCTAAAGCTAGGCAAGTATGGGGGTTCACTCCCATTACTTGAGCTAGTACTTTGTAAATTAAATTTGAAGTTTAGTTTTGGTTTCTTTTCCCTAATTTTACACTAACAATTGGTATTTTTTTTTGTTTTGCAGCCCATAGGCTTGAGCATTAGGCAGCAAGGAGCATGAGAAGAAGCTTTGGAAAACTACTCACTTGTGTGTATGTAGGACCCCTCACGCTATCCAAAGATTGATTTCTAGGGAGGCCATAAGCACTTGGGAGAGACTTGCAAACTCATCTAGGCCATGGGCCTTTTGAGCCTTGTGAATCTCTTTTGGAGAGTTTTTTCCATCTTCAAGTTTGTTGTTGTTATATTTTTGGGGAGAGAGTCTAGCTTTGTTAGAGTCTCATATTTGTAAAAACCTCTCTCATATAGTGGGCTACCCTCTTAGAGGCATTTTTACCTACTTTAAGCACTAATAAAAGATAATCAAAAAAATGTTGGAGGGAGCTTGGGATTTTTCCCATGGCATCCCCCTTCCTCATTTCGAGGAGGGATTCTTGTGGGTGGCCTAATCTTCTTTTTAGTTTTTCTTAGCTTTCTAGCTTTTAATTTCATATTGTGCATGCTTAAAATCAACACATTTCACTCCACATGCAAATTTTACTAATCTTGTATTTAAATTCCCACATGCATACACTCTCAAGTTTTGCAAACTATTTCTCTTTGAATCATTTGCATGAAGCATTAGTTTAATTTGGGGAATTAACACAATTTGCACTTCATCTAAGCATTTTAGTATAGGGAGGTCCCAAGCCTCACTAAAACTTACCTCCAACTTAAGTTGGTTGAATAGACTTTTAGGGACCCTCTACCTCTATTTACTCCTCATTGTGAGATCCAAATATTTGGGCGAGGATGAGATCTGAAGAATAAAGTTCAATTGTAACTTTGCCTTAGCACTAATCAAATAAAATGAACCAAGAACAATATTCCATCACATTTGCTTTGGTTTTAAGTCTCACATGAAAATCTTATTTCAAAAGGCACTTTGGATGCAAGCATTGTAATCTCTTTTAATTTTGCAACAAGTTTAATTTTCTTGTACTTGGAAATTGGCTCATCTTTTGGTTTAATTGCATATTGTCATGAATGGTTGATTTCACTCTCAAGTACTATTATTTTGGGTTGCAAACTTAATTGCATGTTGTCATCTTGGTCTAACATTTGAGTTATTTTTGTATCATTTTGAGCAAGATAGTCTCCATGCTTTGATTTGTAGACTTATTCATCTTGAAAACATTTATAATATCTTGTGCTAACAATTTATTTGTTTCACTTTTCAGGGTTATTTTGGCTTTCCATTTGAAAGCATTTCACTTCATTTTCAAGCAAAATACAATTTCATTTCTTAAAGAGCAAATACTTGGAAGGCACTAGTTGTTTATGTATTTCATGCTTATCTTATGATGGTTATTGCTCATATCAGTTTTTTGCTTATAAATATTAAAGAGATAATCTATTTAACTCTAACAATTCTCCTAGAAACTCACATCCTTTTTAACTTAACTTTTCATTAGGGACCACCCCCCTTAGCTAACTTAGGAGATAGCTCAAACGGAGAGAGTCAAGATTAATTTGACAGCCCCTTCTCTGAGTTCCCTGCGACCAACCACACCTTGTGGGCTTGAAGGCTTTTCTCACTAACTTGTAGGTAGGTGTAGGCGGCAGGGTCAACAGGTCTAATGGAAATCGTAATTCCCAACAAATGGTATCAGAGCGTAGGTCACGAGTTTGATACACACTCGACTTGCACTGGGAGGGAGATTGTTGGACATTGGATAAGCCAACACTCCCCGTGTGTTTCGCAACATGGACTAACCGCCTCTAGTGGATCCTTATCTCTAGCAATGCGATCTTTGACTAACACCTGCGAGTTTTGGTCTAACGGCAATTGTGATTCCCAACAAGCTTGGATAGTTTCAGGCAAGCAGTTGTAATTTCTCAATAGTAGTTTTTGTTGAAGATATTAATATAAACCCTCATATCTGAAAATTGGTTTTCCCCACATTAGGGTTTTTCCTGGGACGTTTGTCCAAAAATACTTGTCTTCAAGGTGGGATTGGTTTCTCACATTTTCTGCTATAATTTTAATTTCGTTAATGGTGTTGTTCAAGTTTTTATTTATTGCTTTTAGCTGAAGATTGAAACGTGGTGTGTATAAGTAATAGAAATAATAAATTGGGTGAATAGCACCTTCTGGGTAACCAGAAAATTTCACAAAGATCTCCAACAAGAAAGAATCAACTTTGGCAAGCCCTCCTTCGCTTCAACAAGAAGGTTGGATCACACAAACTCTTCACACTAGCACGATTGTCTTCCTTAAGGTTTGCAAACGCTAGCCATGTTGCATGATACAAGTACATGGGTAGACAACTCTAGTACTAGCCTCCATATCTACATGTCCATCCAACGGTTTGAATACTTAAACCCTAGGTCTTCCACTCTTGCATCATCACAAGCACAAACACCTTCATGGATTGTCAAGAATACAAGAATGCCATAATCTTACTCCAATATTACATCCCAAAACAACAAATCTCTAAAATCATGCAAGGTGTCTATGTCTTCTACTAAGGTAGAAAAGCTAGAGTTACAACAAGAGGCATAACAACAATCACCATCTTCAATGTCATGTTCTTCTTTGGAGTTTACATGTATAGCTCAAATCCAAGTCTTCACAAGCAATAACCCTAGCATCAAACAAGAACAATCTCTCCAAAAACATCAAAAACATCTCTCTTTCCCCTTATCTTCTCCTAGAGTTTCCTCATGTGCCTTAGCATCTAGCTCCTAGCTTTTCCTCATGATGAATAAAAGGACTCTCTCTCTCCCTCTCTCTCTCTCTCTCTCTATATATATATATATATATGAGAAAGGTACAAGAGAACAACAATAGATATGTTCCCCTGTTGCCACAGAATCTCGCAAGCCTACTACAAAGCTCCCTAAGGCAAATTTAGACCTTATGGCAACAAGAGATCAGCCTCTGCTATCACCTCAGCAGTCTTTCTCCAGTTGTTTAGTGGTGAATTAAGTCCCACAAGGGAGGCTTCCCTATCTAATTCACCTAAAGGATATTCAACAATAAACGTTTAAGCCAATGCAAGATCTATAAATTGGAACAAGCTACTGGCAAAGCCTAGAAGGTTGAGATGATATTTACCAAGGTTCAAGTACTCTATCCTCGAACCTCTTCGATAGATTGGCAAGTTGTTAGAAGTTAGGGTTTGATAGATATTCAATGATATGGCTTGCAATGTGATATAACAGCTAGAAAAAATAACCCTCCAGGGATGGATCAATAAAGTTATAAGGCTATCAATTAGCCATGCAAGGTTTATGGTATGCAAGAAAGGTTTATGGCTAAAACATGCAAAAGACAATAACAGAAAAGATGACCCTGATTAGAAGGCGTTATTATGCAATTAATGTTATATTTTACCTTTTTCAATCCAATCCCCATTAAAAGGTCAATAACACATTAGGTTAAATTAATGTTTAGCATAATTTCAAAAAAAACTAACCCTAACCCTAGATACGTAGAATTTAGAGAGAAGAGAGAGAAAATATATAAAGAAGAGGTTGATCCACAACTACCATACTAGTTCCTTGATCTAATAGAGCAATGGACTTTTTTTGGGCAAATTCAATGGAGACTGCCTTGATGAAGAGGGTGAGAAAGCAATAGTCTCCTCTTACAAACCCTAAGGACTTCCTTAAATGGGACATCATTAACCTTAATTACATGTGAAAACCCCCAAGACAAGATGCATCTCCAAACACTCTAAGCTAGGTGTAGCTGCCATGAGAAAAGTGGTACCATGGAAAAAGTGCCTTCATGACTTCCCCATCATCATCATATAGGATAAGTGAATAAGAGGTCTCCACTTTAGCCTTCAAAAGTTAAGGGTTATTATTATTAGTTTTGTTGAGAAATCTAGGGGAAACTAGATTAGATGATTTCTCTTTACTTTGATAACTTCTTATAATGTATTTTTACTTAACTTGATTAGCTTCTTCTTTCACTTGATTATGATTAGTGTTCTTATCATCAAACAGCTACCAAACAATAAAGAACAATGAGACAAAAGGACACAAGATATAGGCTATCATCCAGGGCCAAAACCTCTCCTCTTGAGAGGAAAACCCACAAGAAATCTTCTATTCTTATAAAACTTCAAATGACGAATTCCAAGTCCTACGACCCTTGACCAAGACCCCTCCAAGACCAAGTAAAACCTCTCCTTTGAAGAACTTCTTCTAGCGAAATCAACTCAATTCAAACCAGCCTCACAGCTTTTGCAACCCTTCTTTTGAGCTCAACTTCGGACCTGCAACTTTGGCTATAATTTCGGCATGCAACTTTCAACCCTTGCTACAGAAACCATAGGTAGCAGGTGTGAGAGATTTATGGTGAATTTGGCTTCATTTCTTCTTCGCTAGGGAAACCCTCTCTTCCTTGATTAGTTGGCTTGCAAACTTGTCTTCCTTTGCAACTCGTCCTTACTGCAATAAAGTGATACCCTAGATCTCGCACGTGTGAAGGGAGGTAGGCCAAAACAGATCAGAATTTCAGTTTTACTTCTGCTTTTGTTTCGTGTGGAAAAAATCTGCAAAAAATCCCGATTTAATCCTAAAAATGCGATTTTTTAAACTAAACAATTTAATCCCCCAACTTTTTGGCGACTTTTTTAGAAAGGGAAAAATCGCAATTTAATCGTTATACTCCCGATTAAAATCGGGAGTCAACCCAAAAAGTCTGCCTCCCTCCAAGGCCGCGGATAAAGAGGCCGCAAAGGCGAAAATGATATAATTTTCTCAAGTTTAATCTTAAGGCGGAGAGTGGAATCTTTCAAACATAGCCCTAGAAATTTGGTGATAACGTTGTGCTATGCAATTTGTTTTGTTGTTGAATCTTAATTTCAAGCATTATAGTTGGTTGGTGTTACTGAGAAAATTAATTGCTTGGTTGCTATATTCTATTGAATGTTGAAACATATACGGCTATTATTGGTTTGCTCTTGCTGGATGTTATGTCTGCAAAACAATAGGGATCTATATGAGATGTGCAAAAAAATACAGAGAAGAGACATTAGCCAAAGGCTAAGCTGTCAGAAGGTTGTTATAAGAAACTGAGAAGACTATGAAAAAGAAGTGCATACCTACCTTGACGAGCATGATTGTGAGACATAAGAGAAAGAGGACAAGGAGTATCCAGACTAGCAAGCAAGGAAGTGTAAATAGCTTATGAACATTCCCAAGGATCAACACTGTTATGATCATATTTTTTGTGGATAATGTTGAAAAACATTGGTGATAAAATGCACTTAGAATGCAGACTGCAAGAGTGTAACATCCTTTTAGTGATCGAATTCACATGTAAAAAATGACATTGTAGTAGAACACTGAAAACACCTCTAAACTATGACTTCGACTGTAGATGTTAAAAAAAAATAAAAATAAAAATGAATAATTTTGTGTTTTTTTTAATTTTGCCGACTTTTTCAAAAAACTCCCGACTTTAACGAGTTTTTCAACTTTTGGACCCTTGCCGAATTAATCCCGACTTTGACTTTTTCCACATTGGTTTCTCCTTCTTCTCTTCACTCTTCTTAGGTCTTCTTGTCTTCTTGATCGAACTTGTTGTGTGTGTTTCAAATGAGGCTGAGTGCTACTTATTTATAGCCTTCCATGGTGGTCGAATAGCCCTGTCTTGAAGTCGACTTGTCCTCTTATAGTAGGTTGACATCTCCTTGAAGGTCGATTTGTTGCTTGCACGTTTGATAAAGTCTTGGAGGGCTTTTTATTCTAACTTTGACTCAAATAAACTTTCTTTACAATATGTAAATGCCCAAAAGAGTCTTCCATACATGATAATGACTCTTTATGACTTGTAGACTCAAAGACAAGCCCAAGAAGCACTCAATGGGTGCTTGACCTATAAATCAAATAACCTTGAGCATGAAACCCATGCCTCAAGAATGACAATAATAATTTTGTTTTTCTCTTTACATCAAATTCATAAAAACATGATTACATATGTCATTATGAAGACCGAACCTAGTTACATATTTCAACAAGTTTCCACAAGTGTGCCTTTAGCGGAAGCACTTGGCATCGAGTTACCATTTATTAGCTTTTTTTATATTATTTTTTCTTCTTTTCCTTTTATGCTTGCTTGGTGCTTTCTTCTATGTTCTTTTTTTTAATTTAAGAATGGAACTTAGGTATTAAGGCTTTTTTGCAAGGTGGCATGGCTCGTGTGTATAGTAATATGACTTTAGTTGCTTCTCCCTCAAGCATTTTAGCTCTTTGATTTGATTCAAACATCTTCATACATGGGACCTATTATAGAATTTTAGACCTTGCCACATGACATACGGTAAGTCAATCATGAAAACGGGAAATGATGCAAATGCATGCAAATGGTGTTGAAATGATGGGTTGTTAAAAATGGCTAGGGAAAATGAAGGAAATGATATGAAACACCTACCTAGGTCACTGGTGGTAAAGCTCAACTCATAGGACACACTTATCTAAAAGTAAATTATGAACACACCATGGAACAACCTATTAAGGGAACAATTCAACAGTTAGGAAGCCATTATAGAATACACCAATGATCACTAGTGGTCATGACCCTCATCCAAGAAGCAACATTATCATATGTGACAGGAAGAACATAAGGTAAAACACTACCTGGTACAATCTTCATCAAACACCTGACATAAGGAGGTTAGCTTAGCAAATTCTACAAAGGTCTTTGGCAAACATCCATGGATAATCCAAACATCTCATCTGTGGAACTACTTGCTGTGATCAGAATCACAGGTGCATGGATCCTTCAGTAACCCTTACAACTCAGTGGGTAATATCTGGCTCCAACATAGGCGCGTGCACACAAAACCTCTTGGATTTTCCCTCCACAAATCATATAAAAGAAAAAATTGCCACACCTGGACTCGTCATTGTGAGAAAATGCCATATCAGATAAACCAATATGCTCCATATTTTGCTGCAGTGATGATTTAGGCTCTCTCTTCAATACCTGGAATAAAACAAGACAGCATATTTTTTTGTCATCATACAAATCATGCAACCCTGGATATATAAACCAGTACGTCCTCTTGCAGTAAAAACCAGATCAAATATATCTGTCCCAAAGTTTTATACACTAGAACAAAATAGGAGGATAGAATTAAAATTCAATATGAATGCACCAATAAAAAAAACTGAACAATGTTCCACATGCATTCTATTTCATTTTTATCCTTCTTCAAATTCCCATCTCAAAATGACTAGATGAATCGATGACTGTTTAGAGGACATAATCAAGCTCAGGATTGACATGTTCATGGTGTTCACAGCAATGATGGCTCTTCTTCTGATTTTGATGCTGACTTTTGTTGCTTTTCTTCATTATTCTACTCATGAGTCATGACTAAGTCAGTTTCTGTTCCTATGGTAGCATTTTTCAGATATATTATCTACTACACTGTCTAGGGTTTACCTTCTTTGGTTCAACCCCTTTCCACCTTATTGTCTACTCATCCTACAGTCTAGATGTTACATTCTAGTTTCTCGCTTTCGGGTGATCCTCTAGTAACTCCATATTGTTGTTAATTATTGTTCTTCTAAGTCCCATTGAACTATTTTGGTCATTCGTAGACATCAATATGATTTCATTCATCTTACTGTTATTATCCTCTTAACCTAACCTATACTAGCAGATCTGCATCATGGCTTCCTTGAACAGTTTCAGCTCAAAAGGCTCTAACAAAGTGTACAATACAGCAAATGTTCAAAAATATGGACCTGCAATCTTCACATACTTTATATAGCACTCAAAAGGGAATGCATTGCAATTACAATTTTTTGCTAAATTTTGCTCATTGCAGATGCACGCAATTACAATCTCTGCCACATTTTGCTAATTGCAGATGCTTGGAAGTCAACCTTGCTAATATTAAGATACTGCCACCTAGCCAAAAGTGGGTTGTCAGATGGTCTATTCCCCATTTGTCATCGTTCTGAGAATTTGAAGCATCTTCTATGTGACTATACTTTCCCAGATCATGCTCGAGGTTTGTTGCCCCATATAAGTAGAGGGAAGTCAATTTAGGAAGTTTCACTGTCACAAACACTCATTTACTAATCTAGAGAGACTCTGCACTAGTATTAATTTCTCATGGATGCAATAGAGCACTAAGGTAGCAAATTGTCTTGGGGAGGATATTATTGCTTGGAGGGATTTTCTCTTCGATTGATGAAGTCATGCTATGGTGAATTGTCCTATTTTATTGTGAATATCTATTCCACTTTGCAACCATTGTAGAATTATGGTGTCTATGAAGTTTTCTTAATACATTGAATATTTTATGGCTCTAAAATATCCTTTGCAAAATTTGTCAGCAAGTATCCATCTATGAAACTTAGTATAGCTTTGCTTCACCTTATATCTCCAAGTGATTGAAAGCTGTTTAGGTTAGATTGAGATAAGATAAGATAAATTTATCAAAAGTCCAACAAATGACCACAAAAGTAGGTCAATGGGACTGAAGAAGAGTAAAAACCATATAAATACAATGTCGGAGTACAAGTGCAACTCCTAGAAAAATGTTGAAAATAACATAAAGAATGAAACAAACAAGTGTTATTGTTGTCGCAACGTGCATATAAAAGATTGTGGCATGATACAAAATAATCAATATTCTACCAAGAGAGAATGAGTGAGATAGGAGATCTAGCAATGGAGCTAAAGGTGTCAAGGGCTCCTGCGTTTGATGATGATGGAAAGGGAGGCGAACTAGACATTGGCTCACTTTTGAAATCCCCTGAAACTAGCGGTGGCTTCAGCCTTATGATCCTGGGGGGCAGTAGGAGCAAGGGATGCTCCTAGCATCTAAGGTCAAACAAAAGAAGCTCTTAATTGATATCTGGTCACTCGTATGGAACTAGGAGGTAATCGGATGGGTCAGGGGTGCCCTACTATGAAACTGTAAGGACCTCGTTCTTTTGGTGCTCTAAGAACATGTGAGCTAATGTACAGTTTAGCATCATCGAACTGGTCTTGATGATATTCGTTGATCTCCCAAAGTGGGAGACTAAGAAAAGACTCGAGATCACCCTTCTATTGTCTAGTGCACCATGAACTTCTGCCCATTGCTTGTGGTTCTGGTGTGGAAAGTCCACATGAAAGGAAGAGGCGACCATGTAGGTCATCCCAAGGTGAGGCATGGTTTGTAGGAACTAAGATTTGTGGCTGAAAATTTCCCTGTTGAAGAGGGCTAAGCATTGATGATCCTAGTGCTTGAAGAAGGTAGCGAGGGAGCCTCTTCAACCCTGATACAGGCAATGATAGCATCCTCTGATCTCATAGTATATGGGTAATCTAAAAATGAGGTGTGTCTCTGTCTCCAACTCTTGTATGTGGCACATTTGGCGGATCCTTTCCAACAGTGGTATATCGTGGTACAAACCTTGCCTTGTATTTTTTAATGCTTCGATCAGCCCCATGCTTGATTTTGCAGAGCCATTTTGAAGTAACCACGTATTTCCCATTCGGTCTCGACACAACCTCCCATACGTCGTTCTTTATAATAGATTTGTATTCTTCGGCCATAGCATCCTTCCAGACTTGTTCTTTAATGGTTTCTTCAAAGGTGGGAGGCTCAGCTTGAATCATATTGCTCATTGCTACAACATATCACTGGTCCCTGAACGGATTCTTGCTTTCTCTAAAGGTTCCTCTGGCAAGAATGTGTCTCTCAGCATCTTGTAATGTGTCACGAAGCCAAAGTGGCCTCTTCCTGGCAGGAGCTCACATGGAGGAGGATCCAAGGGTCCATAAACTCCATGGGATCATCAACAATATCTTTCTCAGATTCTGGCACGGAAGGACATTCTAGAATATCCATGTCATCACCCTTCTTCTCAAGAGGAGGAGGCGAAGGAAGGTCCCCTGGTTTCCCAAGAGCAGTGCCTTCATCGAATGTTACATCCCTCCTAATTCAACATTCCTTTGACCAGGAATATATATTCTAAATGCTTTATAATCTTCACAATATCCAACAAACGTACCTTTTCTTCCAGTGGCTTCCGGCTTGTTTCTTTTGTCTTTTGGAACATAAAAATATACGAGGTAGCCAAATATAAGGAGGTGCCTAATGTCAGGCTTGACACCTATGAATACTTCTTCGGGGGTTTTATTGTATAATGCTTAATGAGGCAACCTATTTTGAACATATATCGCTATATTTGTTGCTTCACCCCAAAGGAACTTTGGTAGCTTTTGATCATAGATTATGGCTCAGGCAACTTCCACAATAGACCACAATAGACCTTTATTTTCTTCCCTGTTTGATTTTTTACCAAAGGCTTGAAATCTATGAATATTTTGAAGGCCTCATCCTTATGCTTCAAGTAATATATCCATGTCTTCCTGGAGAAATCATCAATGAAAGTTATGTAGTAGAAATGACCTCCAAGAAAACGCACAGGCATTGGTCCACATATGTCAAGATGAATAAGTTGGAGGATGTTGTTTGTCTTGTTCTTGCTAGAGGGGAATGGTCCCCTAATCATCTTCCCACTGGTACACCATGGACATACTCCATCAAGTTGAGCTTCTACATCAGGAATCCCAGAGACCAACTTCTTCAATTTTTGAAGTGCTTCATAGTGGAGATGGGCCAATCTTCGGTGCCACACGTCACTTTGATGATTTGTGTCGTTGACCATTTCTAGAAGGGGTCTTCTAGTGACTCTATAGAGTCCTTCAAATATAGATCCAAATGTGAAAGCATCTCTCACAGAGGATCCAACAGGCCAAGTAAGATATTTTCCTTTGATGAAAGCAACCCTCATTCCTTTGTCTTCCAAAGCATATATGGATACCAAATTATTCTTCAATCCCAGCACATGCATCATATCATGAAGAAAAACAGATTCCCCTGAGTCCAAGTGAAATTTAATAGACCCAAAGCCTTTAACGGGATGAGTGGAGTTATCTCGAAGAATAATCTTCAAACTTGACTCCCTCTCTACGAAATTAGAGAGAACTTCCTTATACCCAGAGAAATGATGAGAGGCCCCACCATCAACCAACCAACTACCCCAAGCATCCAGAGGAGAGGAACTAGAAAGTGTAGAAATAAGGATATGTTTAGATTGATTAGTAAAATTATTTCCATACCTGGAATTTCTTGACCTCTTTTGTGAATAATAGCCTTTTTCACAATCATCGGGAGAGTCTCTTCTTCTTCTATCATTCCTTCTTTCATCTCTTCTATCATATGTCATGTTGTTGTTGTAGCCATGGTTCTTGTCGTAGGACCTTGAAGTATTTCTCCTACGAGCATCTCGCTTTCCAAGGTAATCTCGAGCAACGAAGGTAGTAGGCTCTCCTTCATTTGGCCTTTGAATTCTTCCCCTATATATCATCAATCTTTCCTCTTGATTGCATAGATCAAGTAGCTCATCAAAAGAAGGGATCCTTTCCCTATTGTTGATAGAAGCAATGAACATGTCACATGATGAAGGAAGGCCACTAAGGGCAGTCATCACCAATCCCCTGTCCGGTACAATTTCTTGAACAGTCCGGAGTTGATCCCTGATTCTAGTGATTATCATGAAGAATGATTGCACAATCTCTCCCTTGTGCATCTTAGATTCCTTGAGTTGATTTTTCAAATCCATAATTTGGCTCAAACTGTTCACTTCATACATAACAACAATTTTATCGTGCATTTCCTTGGATGTCTTCAAAGAATAAATATAAACAAGTAGATGATCTCTTAAAGAATCAATAATGATCTTCTTAGCTTTGATCTCACAGTTCTTGTACTTAGACTTGACAGGTTGGGGATCATTTTATGGTGGTGCTGAAATCTTTCCTTTCACATATTCCAAGACATCATACTCGTCTAAGGTGACATTAATCCTGGTCTTCCAAGCTGCAAAGTTAGCTGCATCAGTTAGCTTTTCATTATCCTTGAAGTATGAGGTGGACATTTTTACCAAACTAGTATGGCTTCTCAATCAGCTACTAGAAAATGGATGCTCTTGCTCTATGTCTCTCGGGCTTGTCTTCACCTCAACTTTGATACCATGTTAATATTTCATCAAAAATTGTTCATGTTGCAACTATTACTTCAATAATTTCCAAAAGCATCCAAATTACAATTTTCACTTCTTCAATTAACCAATAACAATAAAGAAATAGTAGATAGAAGAATTATACAATGTCGACAATGAAAGACATCCAAGTAACAAGAGACACAATATTTGGTCAATGACCAAGGGAAAACCCCACAAGGAGGAAAACCCCTTGCAATTCTTCTTCCATTAAATTGTCTTCAAATGTTCAGCAAAGAGAGTACATCATTCAAGAGTCAAAGTCAAGCTTTGACTAGGCAATATCAAAAACCAATATCCAATATCCAATCAAGTCAATATGTCAAGCAACTATCCATATCAGAGACAAGAGAGAGAGAGAGATGAAGTCAACAACAGTCAAATCTAGTCCTCCTGCAATCTTCCCAAGTCAACTACTGTCAAAGTGCGCCCTAACAAAATTAAGTCAATGGTCAAATGATCTCCAAAAGAGCTTGGTCTTGGATCAATTAATGTGGCCTCCTTTGCTGATTAAGATGAGCCCAAAACAATCCAATTCTAAGCAATCAAACCAGGTCAACAAAGAGAGGACACCTGTGGTCAAAGTTTTGCAATTAGGTCTGCAGTCAAAGTGCCCAGATTGCCTCGGATTTTGTGTCAATAAAAGCAGCATGGTAGTACAGCAATACTCCAAAAAAAACATAGTTAAACCATGCCAAACACACCCAAGTCAATGTTCGCCAACATCCCAAAACAAAAGATTGACTCGGCCAAACAGAAAAGATATTCCTTCCTTCGCACGTGTGAAAGAAAACTAGGATTTCTAAGCTATACGAACCAATTTGTTCAAGAGAGAGAATAATGTGATGTTGATGTGATGCCAAATGAGGAGGACTTGATTTGTATTTATATGTGTTGGAGGGTTGCTCATTTTGCTTCTAGGTCGACCTGAACAAATGCGCCAATGTGGCTTTTCACACTTGGGAATTTCGACTTTCTTGGCAAACTTGCACTTTTTCTGGTTAGCTATTGGATCTCTTGGATGCAATTTAACATTTGGAGCTAAAATTTTCTATATTCTTTGGAGCTATCTCATGATTTCTGGATGGATATATCATATTGTCATCTTGTAAGTGTTGTTTGGTGAATATTTTCTTGGAATAATGTACAATGTATGGAATTGCAACAACTACTCTAATGCTAATATGCCCTAATTTGTTGAAAATCATTTTGGGAAGCTATTTGGTTGGAAATTGCATATGTTACTCATTGTATGACAAATTATGAATGTTCTTAGTGGCTGAAATTGTCTTTCTTCCATAAAACTCCATAAATATTGAGTGGGTAAATGTTGAAGGTTGGTAGTTGGGGCATCAATCTTTAACCTCCTTAAGGGAAATTTTGGCTAATTTGAAGCATATTGGACTCCATAGCCCAAAGGAGAAGACACTGGTCCAAGCCATTTAGTGATCAACTCTTCTCTTCTCCATATTTCTCTTCCATAAAATTTTGGCCCCTTTCTTTTGGACAGCTAGGCTAGGGCATCAACTGAAATCCATTAGATAGTGAATTTGTGAATTCTGAGGGCACAGATGTTAGGTCCCTATACTACTAGTGTAACCCCTTGTTGTTATTAGTACAACCCCCTTATTATATTGTTGTGCCCATGTAGTCCCCATATTGTTATTATTGTGCCCCATAGAAGCCCACTATGTTATTATTATGCCCTTACATTATTATTGTTATGTCGGCTCTGATTATATTATGACCCGTTAGACTCCTATACATAGAAAGGAGGTCTTGTCAATTGTATCATCCAAGAACTGTTCATTTGTGTAATGAAAAGGAGGTTGCCCCCTCGAAGAGGCTTATTTTGAAGGAGTTTATCTATCTTTTCTATCTTTTTGTGAGCTAGTTTCATAACAACAGAATACAAGCCCAAGGTCTTGTATAGAGAACCTCAAGGTTTGGTGATCATCCCTTGTGTTTTCAGCCATAAAATCGTGTGCCCTAGGTGTGCCCTAGAAGGGAAAACCTAGCTCGCATTTCCTTAAGGGACTTCCTTGAGGGTTGTATTATTTAGTAGAACAAATCTTACAAAGAACTTTCTTCTCCTTGCCTTGACCTTCACAGTGCCTTTGTCCATGCAAACTCACAAAACCCTAGGTCTCTTAAAGGAAGCAAAGAGCCTTTAGAAAGCATCAAAACATCATATTGAGCTTCCCTAAGAGGTCCTACCTCATCACCTAACACCATATACCCTAGAATATCAATCAAAGGTGATTATCTATCTACTGAGACTCCTCCCATCGGTGAAAGTCCATAAAGAGCATGGGGCATTGATTTTGGTAACAGTGGGTCTTTGTCCCATTGTATCACTAAGTCTAGCTCTTTGTCCTGTAGGGTTTCCCTGCTTAGGGCGTGCTAGAATGTGTGGTACAGTACCTTTTAATTATATAAATATCCCAAGTCCCTAGTTAGGTATATATATTTACAAATTATATTTAATTTTATACACAATTGTTGAGAAATAAGGGGGAATCTATATTAGCGTGATTTCTCTTACTTTGATAACTGCTTGTGAAGTTCTTTTACTTAACTTAATGTACTTTGTAGTTAGCTTCTTCTTTACTTGATTATTATAGTGTTCTTATCATCAAACAGCTATCAAACTGTGAATATCAATGAGACAATAGCACACAAAATGTAGGCTACTAACCAGGGCCAAAACCTCCCCTCTTAAGAGGAAAACCCACAAGAATTCTTCTCTTCTTATAGAATCTTCAAATGACAAATTCCAAGACCTAAGACCCTTGACAAAGACCCATCCAAGACCAAGTCAGCTTCTCCTTTTGATGAGCCTATCCTTCACAAAGTCAACCATAGTCAACATGCTCCAAACTTCAGATTTTGACTTCTTTAGAATTTTGCTTGTTGCTTTAGGACTGCAATTCTTGGCCTCTGCTGCAGAAACCCTAACTTACCACATGTGAGAAAAGATCGTAAAATATGTCTCTTTCTTCCTTCGCTTGGGGAGTTGTTTCTTCCTTAATAACTCGGCTTGCAAGATGATCTCTTTGACTACTAATTTTGACCTCCCAGTATGACAGTAATTTATTGTTCTTTGTTAAAATTGGCAACTAGGCCAAACTCCATGTGGGTCATCTTATTTATGGCAGCTGATATTTTTCTTCGATCCCTCTCATCGAGAAGTGTAGGATTGATCTAAAGGTCATCCCATTCCGATAAGTATTCATGGAGTCATGAATTTATTTATGTTATAAGACAATTCGTCAAGGTCGGCCAGCAACTAAATAACACCCACATGTGCTCAATGTTTTAGTATAAAAAGAGGTGGCTTGCTAGTCATTTGTACACACTCTTCTTGTGATCTCTTCGTCTCCACTTGTCTTTGGGTTTTTGTGGGAGGATAGATCCTAAGAGATATGCTGCCTTAAGAAGAGTTACCCTAGATGTTGCCATGGGGAAGAAGGATCAACGCAACTCCTAGAAGATAACACCCTAGCTCTATGTACCCTAGATCTAGAACGTTGTCATGGTGAAGCTGCCTAAGACAAAGTCATGTTGAAGCTGTCCAAGTGACAAGCATATTTGGAGGGTTGTTTGAGAACTGTTGAGAGGAGTTTAGTGCTGCCCAAGTGCCCTAACCAGAACAGTTAGGAATAGAGAAGTGACAAGCAGATTTGGAGGGTTGTTCGAGCACTGTTGAAAGGAGTTTACGGATGCCCAAGTGCCCTAACCAGAACAGTTAGGAACGGAAAAGTGACAAGCAGATTTGGAGGGTTGTTCGACAACTATTGAGAGGAGTTTAGGGCTACCCAAGTGCCCCAACCAGAATAGTTAGGAATAGCAAAGTGACTTGGAGCAGTGTTAAAGGTGTGTTGGGTCAAGGATATTGACCAGATTTGGATCACATTCGGAGCAGCCTGTGGGAGCCACGTGTTGGGTTAACATGGAGTGTTGAATACCCCAAAGGAGTGCAGCATGATGTGTCGGATGCAACAGTATGGTATATTGCAGCAGCATGGTGCCATAAGGTGCATGGAACAACATGTTTAGATGCAGCAATTGGACAGCAACAAGCAATGCAAGGGACAACAAGCTAATACATGGGACAGCTGCAAGCATGGTGACACATGAGTCAGCTGCAAGCATAATGAAACATGGGACAGGTGCAAGCATGGTGAAGCATGAACAACAACATGAAGCTTGGGATAGTTGCAAGCATGGTGAAGCATGGACAGCAACAGCATGGTAAAGCATAGACAGCAGCAAGCACAGCGTTGCAAGTACATTGGGACAGCAGTATAGCACTTGGTGCAGCAAGGACACAAAGTAGCAATGGTGCAGCGAGCAGATGGGTGACAGCATGGTGCAGTCATGGCACTAGGTACAACAGTGCTAAACACTGTGACAGCAACAGCATGAGGTCCAATGTTGCGATGATGGGTGCAGCAAGGTGCAGCATGATGACGAGATGTAGCACAATGATAGGTGAAGGAGTCACCTTAGAGAATCAGTTGAAGCAGCATGTCTTCAACAGATCTCACGTATCATCTTCCTAGAGATGGTCTATGCTCTTATGTAAATAAGTCAAAGTGTTGACTTTTGTTGTAAACTTACTATCTCTCTCCCTCCCTCTCTCTCTCTCGTTGTTGAACTATTGAAGAACATATAAGAAGAATTGATCAAGGGGTTCCCCACATTGGGATTTGTCCCTGGCTAGCGCCACATCTTGCGTCCTCTTGTCTTGGCTTGTCTTCTGCGATTTATATTTATGTTCTATCTGCAGTTTACTTTAATGCTGATGTGATTGCTAATCTGTAAAAGATATTGAGCTAACTGTGAAAATTGAAATAAATTGCTCTAGCATAGAACATACCTAAAATTAACATGCTATCAAAGCTGAGGTGAAGACAAAGCCCAAGCAAGAGTGGAAGAGCAATCACCAAAGACAGTTGGGAAAGGACAAAAGGATCAATGGATTCCTCATCCCTCTTCTAATTCACCAAGGGTGAAGTCGAAGCAGAGAATATTATCAGAATGGCGCAGCAGAAGTTTCTGATGGCCTACCTAAAGATCACTACAATGGGAAGTCCAGATCTAAGGAAAGGCTGATGCCATTATGCGAAGGAGTGTCCGAATAGAAGGGACACATCACTTGATGATGATAACAATCGCTCCAGGGACATCTTCAATGATCAGAAGAATGATAGTGCGGGTCATCAAGGAAATGGCTCTCTTCAAGAAAGCAAGGAACCCCAGGTATGAAGAATCAAATGTTGTTTCTGATAAGATAAAGAAGTGTTATCTTATATTGGCCCTCTCCTTTAGATTCTTTGGGAATCTGGCTTATTGATTGTAGTGCTACAAGGCACTCCATCGGATAGATGGGTGCTTTCTCTCTAATTTGGTAGAGATGAAAAAATTCGACGGATTATACTTGGAGCCAATGCCACCTATCCCGGAAAGGGTGTTACCCCTCAATTAAATGAGGTTAACTCGATTCATTTATACAATCTCTTTTATGTACCTGATTGCAACAAGAACCTGGTGTCCATTTCGGCAATGGAAGTCAAAGGTTGCAGGGTGGCATTCATCGATGGAAAGGTAAGTGTTTGAAAATAGAATTTTCAAAGATGCTTTTACTCATGGGTTCAAGGTTGGCAATTTGTATCAAGTTGCAAGACGTCCAATGGGGACCATGTCAATTGACACATAGCACCGAAGGTCTATGAGTCAGATGATGACAGGGATGCCTGAATTCAAAAGGAACATGAAGGTACATGTTTGAGATGTATCGAAGAAAAATCTTACAAGGGGACCATTCCCCTCATGTAGCAAGTCCACAGGTTTGGAACAACCCGAGAAGGCTTGAGATTCATTATCGGGAATCTCATGTGTGCAGGTGGAAAAAAGCCCTTTATGGCTTGAAGCAAATCACCCTGGGTCTGATATGAGAGGATTGATAGTTGTCAAATGAAGTTGAAGAATGAAGCCGATCCAAACCATTGTTTGAATGTTGTGGATGATGGACCTCTCATACCGGCACCATCTGAGAATGACCTATTTTTGACAAAGTCAAATTCCAAATGTGGAATGGTAGACTGCAAGCCCGTGACTACCTCGAGGATATTAAGTTTCAAAAGTTATATGGTGGTGATCTCGGACCAGATTTGGGAAATGCCTCTGAGTATCATAAACTCATTTGCATTGATATTCTTGGTGAACTACTGTCTGGATATATGTTTTGCAGTTAGCATGGTGAGCTCATATTTGGTTGAGCCTCACTGGATTGGTGCCAAGAATCTTCTAAGATATCTTCGGGGCACAATCTCTCATGGATTTAGATACACTGCCGGAAAAATGGCGCTGCATGATTATGCTAACTGGGCAGGCAGTGTAGAGGATCACTAATGCACTTCTCAATGCTGGTTCATTTTGGGTTTTGCTTCGATATCATGGATGAGAAGGAAGCAGAAGTCGGTTGATATAAGCACTATCGAGACCAAATACATAGCCATGAGTATGATCTCGTATGAAGCTGCCTAGTTGTGGAAGCTCTTCAATGAGTTGTTTGTACACATGATGAATACCACCATATCCTCTGTGACAACCAGGGGAGGGATTCGATTGTTGAGGAATCCCGTATTCGATGATTGCTCCAGCAAATAGACATTAGAAACTACCTTATCTGGGATATGGTAAGTCGATGAGCTAGGAGGCTCCATCACATTGAGACTGATGTACAGGTCGCAAACATTTTGTCAAAACCCCGAGGAAAGGTCAAATTGTGACTTTCCCAAACGACTTGGAGTCGTTGAGAGACCTTCATATAAGGGTCCTGCATGTTGCATGCATTGAGCTCTGGGAGCTCTGGGGGTCTTGGGGTACTTACTGGAGCAACACACAACCATAGGGCAACTCACCCTCCCCTAATGGTGAGCTGTGTACAAGGTGAATAGCTCAGCCTTCCCCTGTGATACCCCGAGGCGACTTTGGGACAGTATGGTTCGTTCTCCTGTGACCCAGCATGATTTGTTCTCCCATGAGCTAGGATGATTCGTTCTCCTGTGAGCCAGGATGATTAGTTATCCTGTGGGACAGGATGATTAGTTCGCTTGTCGAGGCATCCTACCCATGCAGTCTAGGACTCATGGGAGGTACCTCTCATCTTGATCAATGAATAGGGAAATCGGGTTAGAGACCATAGTAGTACTATCGATGGACGCATCGTTGTATCTACCGTACTCCCTATGCTAGGATGACCTCCAACTAATCTGGGATCAGTATGAGTGGTTTCAGAAACTCTCTTGTGATATTGATCTAGGATCGATAAAACCGACTTCGGGTCAGCAAAAGTGATATGACACACTCTCATCATATGGAACTAACTTCGGGTCAGTAGAGAATGGTATGAGACATTCTCAATCAATTCTTTTTCTTCATGGTTCAGAAGAAAAGAGCAGAGCAGAACTAACCAGAGCTAAGCAGAGCTCAACAAAGCAGAACTGACCAGAGCTAAGCTCAGCAAAGCAGTGCAGGGGACTGATGGCAGAGATAGCACAGTCGAACATATGGATCAGCAGATGGAGTTCTCCCTAGTTGAGAGGGAGTGTTAAAATTGGCAACTAGGGCCAAACTCCATGTGGGTCATCTTATTTATGGCAACGGATATTTTTCCTGGATCCCTCTCATCGAGAGGTTTAGGATTGATCTAAAGGTCATCCAATTCCGATAAGTATTCATGGAGCTATGAATTTATTTTTGTTTTAAGACAATTCGTCAAGGTCAGCCATCAACTATATAACACCCACATGTGCTCATAAAAAGAGGCGGCTTGCTAGTCATTTGTGCACACTCTTCTTGTGATCTCTTCCTCTCCACTTGTCTTTGGGTTTTGGTGGGAGGATAGATCCTAAGAGATATGCTGCCTTAAGAAGAGCTGCCCTAGAAGCTGCCATGGGGAAGAAGGATCTATGCAGCTCCTAGAAGATGATGCCCTAGCTCTATGGGCCCTAGATCTAGGATGTTGTCATGGTGAAGCTGCCTAAGCCAAAGTCATGTTGAAGTTGCCCAAGTGACAAGCATATTTGGAGGGTTGTTCGAGGACAGTTGACAGGAGTTTAGGGCTGCCCAAGTGCCCTAACCAAAACAGTTAGGAACAGTAAAGTGACAAGCAGATTTGCAGGGTTGTTCAAGGATTGTTGAGAAGAGTTTAGGGCTGCCCAAGTGCCCTAACCAGAATAGTTAGGAACAGCAAAGTGACGAGCAGATTTGGAAGGTTGTTTGAGGACTGTTGAGAGGATTTTTGGGCTACCCAAGTGCCCTAACCAGAATAGTTAGGAACAGCAAAGTGACAAGCAGATTTGGAGCAGTGTTAGAGGTGCATTGGGTCAAGGATATTGACCAGATTTGGATCACATTCGGAACAGCCTATGGGAGCCACGTGTTAGGTTAACATGGAGTGTTGAATACCCCAAAGGAGTGCAGCATGATGTGATGGATGCAGCAATATGGTATATTGCAGCAGCATGGTGCAATAAGGTGCATGGAACAACATGTTTAGATGCAGCAGTTGGATAGCAGCAAGCAATGCAAGGGACAACAAGCTAATACATGGGACAACTGCAAGTATGGTGACACATAAGACAGCTGCAAGCATAGTGAAACATGGAATAGCTGCAAGCATGGTGAGGCATGAACAGCAGCAACAAGCTTGGGACAGTTGCAAGCATGGTGAAGCATGGACAGCAGCAAGAAGCATGGAAGCAGCAACATGGTAAAGCATGGACAGCAGCAAGCACAGCGTTGCAAGTACATTGGGACAGCAGTATAGTACTTGGTGTAGCAAGGACACAAAGCAACAATGGTGCAGCAAGCACATGGGTGACAACATGGTGCAGCCGTGGCACTAAGTACAGCAGTGCTAAACACTAGGACAACAACAGCATGAGGTCCAGCATTGTGATGATGGGTGCAGCATGATGACGAGATGTAGCACAATGATAGGCGAAGGAGTCACCTTAGAGAATCAGTTGAAGCAGCATGTCTTCAACTGATTTCATTTATCATCTTCCTAGGGATGATCTATGCTCTTATCTAGATAAGTCAAAGTGTTTATTTCTGTTGTAAATGTACTATCTCTCTCTCTCTACAGAACTATTGAAGAACATATAAGAAGAATTGATCAAGGGTTTCGCTACATTGGGGTTTGTCCCCGGCTAGCGCCACATCTTGTGTCCTCTTGTCTTGGCTTGTCTTTTGCGATTTATATTTATGTTCTATCTGCAGTTTACTTTAATGTTGATGTGATTGCTAATCTAGAAAAGATATTGAGCTAACTGTGAAAATTGAAATAATTTGCTCTAGCATAGAACATACCTAATATTAACATTCTTGTTGCAATAAATGTTGCCCTAATCCTTCTGCACGTGTGGGAAATTCAGCCCTAAAACAATCATCAAATTCGGTTTCGGTTTCATTTTATTCTCCTCCTTTGCACCTTTAAGGTCTCCTTTCCTTCCCTGATTGAACTTGTTGGATGTGTCTTCAAATGAGGTCAAGTACCTCTTATATATAGACTTCCCTTAGAGTTCAAATTGTCATCATAAGGCTGACTTGTCCTTCCTTGTAGGCGAGCTTGTTGATGGCTAGGCCGACTTGATCTTGGAGGGTCCTTATTAGTGTTGCAAACATCGCGATTAAATTGCGATTTTTTCGGTGTTTTGTTTTCAAAAAATCGCGATCCGACGAGTAAAAATCATGAGTGGCGGAAACAGTTGGTTTTAAAGCCGATTTTTTGTTCTTTTTTGTCATTTTTTTCAGGCAATGGGCAAGTTTGAGAGCTGAGGAGGAGAGGAAGTCATCTACAAGGGAAGAGAAGGAGAAAAGCGAAAGATTTTAGCATCCCAAGCAAGAAAAATTCGAGTTTAGACCAAATTTCTTCAGCAAATCCTGGTTTCCAAGTATGGGCACCAAATTTGGCCTTTTTTTTTTGTTTTTCTGTTGTTTTTGTTTGGGTTTCTAGAACCCATTGATTATCAATGATTTTTGAGTGGATTTGATTGTGTTTTTTTTCATTTTTGTTGCATATAGTGGAGGGGGTTCATTTTGGTCAAAAATGTAGAAACTTGATTGTTAGATTTATAAGTTTAATTTCTTCTTATGCTCTATTTTTTTGCATTATTTTTGTTTGGGTTTAAATGTGCATTTTTTCCATTATTGTCTCATTGAGTTGAGGTTTATTTTTGTCAAAAATTCAATGTGTTGTATGTAAAATTTATTTTTATTTTTTTAACTTGCAATTCTTCTTGTGCCCTAGGTTCAACTTCAAACTTCATCTTACATTAAAACTCAAGAGTTCAACCAAGTTACAAACATGCCAAGGAAATTGAACCCTCTATGGAAATTTGGTGCATGTAATGGAGGGTTTGACAAATCAAACTTGACTTGAAAGTTGTGTGGGCATCATATGACAGGAGGGGCATACAGATTGAAGTATCACCTTGCACAAATCCATGGACATGAGGTAGGGCCTTGCACAAATACAAATCCAAAAATCATCCAAAGAGCCCTCAGATAATTGGAAGAAATAGAGCAAACTAAACCGTCCAAGTCAGCTCTGAAGAGTCAACCAGTAGGGAATATAGCGTTAGGAGGTGAATATGAGAGTGCCACTGGTTCTACTTCAGCATCAATATCTACAACCAATCCTGTCGCTGCCTCATCATATTTTGTTCCTAGAACCACATATGCTTCACAAACATCTATCTCTTCAATTGTTAAAAAAAAAGGAGAAAGAAGGAGACAAGTTGTTGGGCAAGTTTCTTCTTTGGAGTGATATTCCTTTTAGCGCTGCCATTTTTCCAGCCTGCTACTGATGCTATTGCAATTGTTGGCCCAGAGTTTACAAAGTCCCTTCTTATGATGACTTTAGAGGCCGTGTTGACCGCTGTGTGTCAACTACCCATAGCAGTACACCCCCTTTTTCGAAAAAAAGGGGCAGCGCTTGATTGAGATGTTCGTGCCATTCAGCAGTCATCGTCATTCTCCTGATCTTATTAAACTTGTAAACCCAGTCTGCATTTTGATGTAAATAATCTTAGCAGAGCTGAGTCATGTATGTAAATTGCCTAGGTGGACCTAATTTTCTAGTGGTAATCTTCATTCTGGAAAGTTTTTCGTCTCACCGATCCATAATCGGCAGAGTTTTCCTTCAACCTGACCCCAAAGCCGGAATGAATTTTATCATTAGAGTCTTAGGAGAATCCTAGTGTGTTAATCTGCTAGATTATGTTTGGAACTTTGGTCGCAGAACTGGGTGGTCTATGAGGGTCTGTCAAAGGGCTTTTCCCCCTTGAAGATGTAAAATTTGTAAAAGTCATGATGTAAAGAGTCTTGAGGGTTGAAAATGTTAATCCCCTCATGCGTCTTAAGTCCTAGGTCCTAGGGAAATTTCTCCAAAGGCTATGTTTGATGATCCATAAAAAATAAAAGATAAAAATAATAAAAAATAAATAATAAAATAAAATAAATATAAATAAAATATAAAAAATAAAAAAAAAATAAAAAATATAAAAATAATAAAATAATAAAATTTTGAATTTTTTTTAATTCGACTGATGAGATTAAGAGATGTCTTGATCCTCATCGACGGTCGAGATCGTTTTGTCATGGATCACTCAAACTAGCCGTAGGGATTTTTTCCTTTAAATTGGGTGCTAGGGGTCATTTGAGAGAAGAAGATATTGGATCTGAGTTTTGGCTGAAGAAGCTCTCTTGTAAATATTTCTGGTGCTAATAAAGAAGACTTTGGGGTCAAAATCTTGCTGGTGTTACTCTCTTCAAGTGTTGTGAGCTATTTTGTTTTCTGCATATTTTAATTTTCAGCTATTAATAGCAGCTTAACAAAGAGTATTGTTGAGCATAGGTATCTTGTTCACATGCTAGGGTTTGAATGGTGTTAGGGTTTCTGAAGTAATGGCAGGTATCTCTATTGCAACGGAGATCTAGTATTATTTGTTCTCCTTTATTGATGGTTAAATTAAGATTTTTTTTAGACTTTATTTTTTTTTCAAGTTTAAAAAATTAAAAAAATCATAAAAATAAAAAAAATAAAAAAAAATTTATAAAATAAATAAAAAATATAAAAATATATAAAGACCAAATAAAAATTTCTTTTTTTTAGATTTTAGATTAAATTTTAAATTTTGTTTTAGTTTAGATTTTTTTAGTTTTAAAATTTTATTTTTGTTTGGAAAACATAAAAATTTTCATCATGGAAATATTTTGCTAGTGAATGTCTTAGCCTAGAAATTTTATCATGTTCTATATGTTTGCTGAGGCTACAAAGTTGGTTTGGGATTAATTTTTATCTGGCATGCTTGAATATAATATCTGGTTAATGCGCAAGTTTTACATGGTTGTATCTTTCGAGGTTTATTTCTCAAATTGCCAGATCATTGTGGTTTTACTGGATATCCTGGATCGTTCAAGTTATTTGATGATAAATGATTGTTGTACACAGTTTACATTTCTGCGACATCTAGTAAGTAATCGTTTACACATTAACTCCACAAGGCACTGGTCTCTTAAACTCAATAAAATCTATCAAGTGCTTTGTCCTTCCGTTTCTCCCAAACCAACTGGTTCACAGTTGGTCGTCCTTTTCCTTTCAGGGTCTACCCCCTTAGCCGTGGGAGACAGGCTTAAACGGAGAGATCGGGGATCAGAGTGACAGCCCCCGGTCTGAGCGTTGTCGTGTCAATCTGTGCGACAACATTTTTTGGCGCCGTTGCCGGGGACAGAGTTTTTCTGTTCCTGGCATTTCAACGACATTCATCTTCTCATCTCTCATCATTCTTTCATCTTTCTCATCTCTCAATTGAGCTGGCAGATTCAACAATTTTGGCGTCTCTTGATCTTCTCATCACCTTACTTTTCGTCATATCAGCAGCTTCTTTTTAGCTAGTTTCTTGTTTGGGTGGCGACTCCATTTTCTTATTTTTCCCAAACAAGAAGCCTCCCTCATATCTGCTTGTTGGTTGTTTTTTGGATCCTGGAATCAGATTCATTGTTCAAGTGGCGACTCCACTCCCTTCATCAATTGATTTTCTTGAGCAGAGATCTCGTTCTATCATCCATTTGGTCCCATGTTATTCATCATGGATTATTCGTTTAAATCATGTCATTTTGATGACCTCCATGATATTCCGGAAGTGGCCATCTCTAAATTACCTTTGTTCTCAAGTGGTGATGCAGTCACTGTAAAAAGGCATCTAGGCTTGTTCACTCGCATAATGATCATATATTGTAGACCCCCTCAGTATAATCATGAAGATGTCAAAATGCGTCTTTTTGTCTTTTCCTTAGAGGGTGATGCTTTGAATTGGCTTAATAATTGT
>APFE030412847.1:0-11489 GCA_000404065.3 Pinus taeda
ATTAGCCTTTGGGGTCTGGGATTCTTCTTGGACTTCAGTATGAATCCAAGCCCATGCTCCTCCTGTGCCATGGTACAAGAAAAGGCAGAAGTGTCACACCTCGGGGAAGGATTAGTTTCTCAAGAAGGTGTTCAAGGCAGCGTAGTGAAAACAGGTGGTGATAGAAGTAGATGAGGTGTTGGTTCAATGTGTGGTACTAAACGTGGGGGCTGTGGATCTCATGGAAGGTGAAGGTCCTCGGTCGATTGTATGGCGGTAGAGGCAGCCCAATTTTAATTTAGAGTGGTCATGGTGTTTGTGAAAGATGTAGAGGATTAGGTCATGGCTAATCCATGGCCTCACAGGGAGGATGCAACATTCGAGGATCATGCAGAGTGATTGGTTGGTACTTCTTCCAAGTATTTTAGGAATTCCACGATGCTTCAGGAGCTCATTTAATCTTTCATTGACCTGCTAGAATCTCATGATAGAGCCCAAAGGGAGGAGCATGAGGTAGTTATGTCCAAGTTGGAATAAATCCACTACTTCCAATGCCATGTTTGTGAAAGAACCATAGTTTTCTGGTGTGGGAATAATTTGCTGATGTAGAAAGTCGAAAAGATGGAATCTTGGCTTGATGACTTTGAGAATCATGTCAATTGCATGTATCTCTCTCCTCCTCCTCTAGGAATGGGGCCAAACAATCCTTCTTCAATCACCTCTGATGACTGATCATGGTAACAGGTGTCATTCTAGTTCTTTCAGTTTTTTGGTATGTTAGGCCTCTAAGACTATGTACCTCTCAGCTGGGCATTTTTCATTTTTTATGTTGCATGGTTATAGCATTGGTCAAAGAAATTGGTTGGGGTGAGACCATATGCATTTTGGCATCTTTGTATCTACTTTTTGATTAATAGGAACTCTTTGACTTACAAAAATAAATAAATTACAACTTTATTTTAAATTGTTATTATTATTTTAAATTATTATATGAGTTATAAAATGAATTATGATAATTCTACAGCCCAATATGAGGGCGGTGTGTCATTCCATCTCAAAGTTTAGTTGACACATCTCCCTTTTAAAATAAGAATAAATACTTTCTAATTAAAAAATCAATGTTAACTATAACAAAAAATAAAAATGGATGTGCATATTTAGTTATTTTTAATTAAAAGTCTTATAAAATTTCAATAATCACATTTTCGTTGTCCTCAACGTGTTGTTGATATTGCAACCAAATCTAAAGAGTTATGTGAAGTAGCAATTTTTTTTTTTTTAAAGGAGATAAAGTCATTAAACATGAAAAGAAATCTTATGTTTTCATATTTTTATTATGTGAGAAAGATGTATAATTTTTTGTATTTTTAAAGATATTTCAATATAGGATTTAGATAAATCATTAAAATATGTAGCTTAATTAAATTATATATATATCTTAATGAGTTATTAAATTAAAGTTAAAAAATCGAAGTATCTCAGAATAAGGGTAATAAGAGATAAATGTATAATTCATTTAGGTTTTAATATAAAAATATATGAGAAATTTAAAAATCATAAAAAATATAATAAAAAATAATAAAATCAATGTCTTCATATAAATATTTCAATATACAAGAATTTAATAATATTGGGTTATGCATTTAGAAATATAATTAATAGCAAAAATGTAAACAATGGTAATTTATAAATGAGTATTTCAATGTCATATATATATATATTATATTATATATATAATATATATATATATATATATATATATATATATATATATTATATATATTATAATATTATTATATATATATATAATTTAGAAATCTTAACCTTTGATTTCTAAGTAATATTAAAAATATTCTACAATATTCTTTGAAAATTAAATCCCTATCATCCACATGATTGTTCATAATTAAATTAAAATTTTGCATGGAAGATAAATCCTTTATCTAGAGAGAGAGAGAGAGAGATGATCCCTTAAGATGAATACACATATCATTCACACTGCATTGTAATATTAACAATGAACCAAGCACCGACAATAAGTGAGATTATTGAAATTTTATAATGCTTTTAATTACAAGTAACCAAATATTATAGTTGACATTGTCTTTCATCTATAATATATTTTATTTTTATATTTAAAAGAGACATGTGTCAACTTGAGGTAAAGCAACACATCCCTTGAGTTATACTATAGAATGCACTTCTTAACTCCATAAATCTATACTAATATTTAATTTAATATAAATATAATCTATGCCATAGTGATACAAATATTTTGTTATAAGTAATTAAAACATATTTATAATTATGAAATATAAGATAATTCATTTTTATAAAGTTTATTTTTATAAAAGTTAATTTTTTTTAGAATAAAAGTAGAAACTAAAACTATATATAACAATTAGTGTAATCATAATTAATTAAATCTTGGGTAAATGTTGATAGCCATTTTCATCTTACATCTCATGTTGCTAAAATTTAAAAAATCACAATATTTAACCAAATTATAACTTTATTTAATTTTAATTTATCCTTAGTGACCCAAGGAATTAATAGTTAGTCATTCTCGTACTAGCATGTGTGGTGAATTCTATGACACATGTGGACCCTTGGCAACTACCTTTGGGCCTATGAAGCTACCTGTGGGGCCTACGATTGAACTTTAAATTTTTAGTTTGTATGATTTCATATCACTTTTATGGCCAATTGGATTGCCCCTCAGAAACTTTACTTGAAAAATTATTATCATTAATCAAAAGAATAATTAATATATAAGTTAAATATATATACATTTTAAAAAACATGTAACAAGATTCTTAACTATGAGATTCACTCCCACTTTAATAATAAATATATTAAATTCGTAAATAAACTTGTTACAAACAATATAGGCTAAATATCATGACTTATCAATACCACATGCCTAAAATTCCAAACTCATTTCATATGACAACTGAATGATATATAATATATATATATATATATATATATAATATATAAATAAAATATAATAATATAAATATTAATAACTTTGAATAAATTCCAACTTTAATTTATAAATATTATTAAAATATTACCAAAATATTTAACAGAATTAAATCTTACTAATTTATCTAATAATTATTAATAATTAAATTTTATAATTAAATTAAAATTTTAAAAAGCAATTTCCAAATAAAAATATAAATACACATCCAAAATAATTTATAATTTTAAAAAATGAGCCACAATACCTACATGAGCTTAACTGTATTGCGCTAGCATATGGGGACCTTCCATCATGATAAAACTCGGTTCATGCTATGTTGTTATATCAAAGTTCTATTTCCATTTTTGTTTTCTTAAAATACCTATGTTACAAAATTAGCTGCCATATTAAAATAACCCCTCACCCCACGGAGAACTTCCTAGAGAGAGTAGAATTATTCAAATTTTATGAACAATATAAATGCCTGTCACCAAGAAATTGATTTCCCTGGGAGCTAGTAATGCCTTCGTTATGTATTGCGCAATGATATCCATGGCATAGAGTGGATATTATCTTTTAGTTGTACATAGCCTGACCCATTGGAGGCGCCGTCGCAATGCCCGCCGGGAATGCTGATGGGACCTGCTTTACCCGATTCGCCTCCCATCCTGCGTGTTCAGGTCCATATCGATCATACAACATACAATAAAGCCAAGTCCTACTTACGGTTATCCCATGAACTGTGGAAATTAATAGAAGATCACGTAACGAGAGAGGGGTCAAAGCCTCTGTTCTTGAGTTCTCTGTATTCCTGGCACAGAGCACAGGACTCGCAACAAAAGTGAACAAGGCAGTCTCCACAAGGCTTCTCTTCCAAATTGAATTTGGCGCGCAGCTTCTTTCTGTAAAAACATGAATAACAGCAGGCGCAGCTCGTAAAATAGAGCAGCAAACAGTACAGAGCTCCACCAAGCCCGCAAGCTGCAAAGGAATGAAAACATGAAGGAATAGAAAAATAGCCGAATCGTAATAATGATATTTTGGTTTAAATTAATGGTAGCAGAATAAATGAATTACTACTTACAGGTAGAACCGCTATCGGCTATCTCGGCAATCTGACCGAAGGTGATGCAGGGGCACCAAAATGTGAGACAACCTGCAATGGTCATTCATTCAGTTAATATAACTAGTGCATATAAGTAAATAGTTGCCGTCCGATAAATAATATAACAAGAAATGAAAATATACATACAATTGCAACAATCTTCACCGCAGCCGCAGAGTCCAGTTGTCCATCTGGAGGGATGCCCCTGCTGCGGCTGCATAGGATGGTTACCAGCGGAGGGATACATGCTTTCTTTCTTTTGTGAATTAAGTGCAGTCCAAACAGTCTCGACTTTTAACAGCCTCTCATCCTTCTGCTCGTTATTGGTATCACACGGCAGGCTTAAATAAACATACACAGAAAAGAGAGCTTGGTCGAGGAGGGGGGCGATATGATTGAACGCAATCAAAAAGAAAAAAAGAGAGGGAGGCGATATGAGTGAATGAAGCTTATGCCACGCCCTATATATAAATATGAATAATGAGATGAGATCCAATGCCTGACCTTTCCATGATGGGCATATATACATTGAAAATTCCACACGGAGATAAAAATCTGTACTGAAAGTTCACGCGGAGACGGAGGCCGAACTTGGACTATGATGAGAGAAACGGCAAAAGTGACGCTTATGCCACGCCCTATATATAAATATGAATAATGAGATGAGATCCAGTGCCTGACCTTTCCATGATGGGCATATATACATTGAAAATTCCACACGGAGATAAAAATCTGCACTGAAAGTTCACGCGGAGACGGAGGCCGAACTTGGACTATGATGAGAGAAACGGCAAAAGTGACGCCGAGTCTGGCGCTGAACTTGGATTATGCTGACGGAAAGGACAAAATATGAGCAAAAATATTATAATTAATAATTAATGAAAATTTTAAGTGTTAAGAGGATTAATGTTCTGATTGACCAAATTTCTATTTTTATTTCTTTTAAAATGATTAGCAACATGTTTTATAAAATCATATTGTAAATTTAATAATTTTACAAAAATGTCACTAAATGTTATATAAAATCATATTTTAAATCCGATAGTTTTATAAAAATGTCAACATTTTACGAGTTAAATATGAGAATTAGGAAAATATACTCTAATGTTTAAATTTTAAATAATAGTAAATTTTAAAAATATTACAAAATTTAATACATCCTTTAAAATTACTTAAAAACAATCAAATTTCAAAATATTTTTAAAATTTACAATTATCGGGAAGCAATTAACAAATGAATATATCCCTTCTCCGAAGTAACCAAGATTGGACACATACATTTGACTTTTCTCATTTGGAATTTGAAGTTCAATCGCTCACTCTTATAACATGTCTATGGCCTTAGAAATACCTTTAATGTCGAACGAAAACCAGATGAAGGTGAAAGGAGCAAGTTATATAAGTTATATAAAATTAAGGAGAATACAGTGTATATTAGGCGGGCCGGTGGATTGGAATAAGTGCAGATTTGATGGTTTATACATTATCAGGAAGAGTCGGAAGAGGATTCAATGTTAGGTAGGTGGATCATGTTTAGTAGATATGGTTAATATATTTTAAAAGTATTACTTTTCATTATTTATATGTTAATGAGTTATTTGTAAATGAGGTCAATCAACATAATTTAATATTATCTATTAATATTTATGTCTAACTTTATTAATATCAATTATTTGTCTAATTTAAAATAAACCAACTTAAAACCTAATTACTAAAAATAACAAAACTAAATAATAAATCAATAAAAGATAAATATATTAGGTATTAATTTTACAATGTAAAACAACTTATTTATTAAAATTTAAAAACCCTATAACAATTTTTAGTTTATTAACTTTAATTAATTACAGTGGAGCAACCACATTAATAAATGTGGTTTTAATGTGGTTGATATAAATTTATAGGCTTATATCAATCACATACACAACCACATTAGTAAATGTGGTTGAAATAAAGCAATAATCAATACCTATATTAAATATTAATAATAAATATCAAATAAATCAATAATTAATAATATATAATAATTAATAAACAACAAATTATTACTTATTTTATTATTATTAAATAATTAATTATAATTTATACTAATTTTATAATTTATAAGAAATAAAAAATAAATTATAATAAATAAATCATTAAAATAATATAAAAAAAATTAATTAATTAATTATATATTATTAACAATAATAATTAGTAATAATAGTATTAATTAATAGTTGTTAGCAATAATAATTAATATAATAATAATAATGAACTGGTGGTAGGAGGGAGTGTGATTCTCATTAATCTTGAAGGAATAATGGTTGATCATTATGCCTTAGGCTTGTGAATGAAGACTGACAACCAAGTGGAAGCTTATAGCTTATATCTTGGGCTAATTTTAGTTCACCAAAGGGGAATCAAGGAAGTGAAAGTTATGGGTGACTCCTTCTTCGTAATAAAGCACATGCACTCCAACTCCTCTGCCTAGAGCAACAAACTTTATCAAATACTTAAAAGAGCCCTTGGCATGCTCCCTCTTTTTGAAAAATTAAAATTTTTTCATATTCTAAGAGGCCTAAATACGGATGTGGAAACACAAGCTAACAATTCATGCCAAATGAACAAAGGCCGTACCATGGTCAATGGAATGTAGGGTTTCCTACCCATCCCCTAATTCTAAGTATGTTTGTCTCCATTACTATGTAAAGTTCAACACTTTAAATAAATTTCTTTCCCACAAGTCCCTAAGTAGGGTGCACATGCATCATAACAAAATCAATATTGCACACTCCCTCCCCTTAGTTGCACTCACCCTCCCTCTCCGCCCCCTCTCGTCCCCACCCTCTCCCCAGACACACAATTCCCATCTAGCATCAATTGAAACCCCCCCTCTCTCCTCCAATGGCACGAGGCAAATGTATATCAGAGCATGAGAAGGCACTTGTTGTGACATAATCTTTAAGTGTGGGAAATCTCGAGTTCACTCCTCGTATTTGGGATTCTTACCAGAATGATCACGTGAAATTCATGTGAATTCCCTCTATGATCAAGTTGCATTTACTCCACATGGTTCATATTAGACGTCTCATCCGCTTGAAGGTTGAAATGTTTGAGGTGATGGTCATTTCATCTACCAGAGAAATTATGGAAGCATAATGGGATCTTAGGGGCATGCAGGCCACTTCTTTGTATCGAACAAGGCACTTGTTTGGCTCATTCTATAAATCGAGGGGTTTAAGTTTAAATTTATATATGGTGATGGTGTCCAACTCCGTCTTGTGTATTGTTAGTGGCAGGCTTCTCTCCGGTGACTTTATCCCAGGAAAGTTTGGTTTGGTCTGGTGGGAATATTTTGTGAGGGAATTTAGTTAAGAACTCGGTGCCTTCAAAAGTGACAAGAAGGTTGGTTGAAGGTCTCATTGTGTTATTTTCCATGGATTTTGGTTCCTAGGGATGATGTCGTCCACGCTCGGGCAGGGTAGTAGGTATTGTTGTGCAAAATTGGGTCAAATGCCTTCCTCTAGCCTCATTCTCTCCCACTTCTTTAGGAACTTGCTCAAGTGAGCACATTGAATTAAAAGCCAATATCATCGAGATGCAATTACCCCTTCACCAATAGAGGATCAAGGCAACTGAGATCTAGGAACCGAATGTGGAGAAAATAAAGAAAATTGGCCAGCTTGAAGATGAAGTAGGGGCACTCAAATTCATGTTAGAGTTCCTCAAAATTCTACTAGCCAAGCAGAATTCCCAGTGAGCAAAAGAAAGCCTAGGTTTCGATGTCAATCATCATGTTGGCTCAGATGACTAGTCTGCTTTGCAAATGGCTCATTTAAATTTATTTTTCTCCTATCACAATTATGTAAAGTTTATACTAATATAATAGTAGATGTCTAGTCATGTTTTGAAATTTTGAAGGAAAATTGGGCATGGTTAAATAGACTAGCCTTTGTAATGACAATTTATAAGAAGATGTTAAGGATAAAATTCAGATTGTTCTTGAGCTGTTACTTAATATGTCTACAATAGTTCTTTTCTTACAAGGCATGAAGAACTTGTTGGTATGTATGCTTCACACCTTGCACTCGCGGCTTATGAAGCCCATCGTTGACATTGCAATGAAATTGTAGATCTCCCAGTTTTTAGCCGCGATAAGGCAGATTAATATAAATAGTACTCTTTCATGTTAATAACTAATAATAATAATAATGTTGTAATAATAAATAATAAATTAATAAGTAAATAATATTAATTAATGTTTATTAATTACTAGTTGGTAATAATAATTAAGACTATTAAAAATTGAGAGATTAATATTATAAATCTCGGGGATTAAAAATCCAAGGGATTAAGGCTAGAAACTGATGGAGAGTTGGAAGGGTCTGCTAAATCTAAATTAATAATAATAATAATAACAACAACAATTTAAGAGATTAATATTATAAACCTAAGAGATTAACATGTCCAAGGGATCAATAGTATAAATCCTGGGGATTAGAAACACAAGGTATTAATATTATAAACCCAAGGGATAAATAAACCATTTGGATTATGAATATTATAGACTGTAGGGATAGATTAAACCAAGGGACTAACACCTGAAACCCTTGAGATTAATATTATAAACCAAAGGGACTTATAAACCCTGGTGATTATATTATTCATAAAGGGAACAGGATTAGATCAAATAGATTGATACTATAAACCAAGGGATGAACATTATAAATCCAAGAGATTATTCATATTTATTTTTTTTTGTAAGCTAGGATGGTACTCATTCTATTACTTGATCAACAGAACATTACAGCATATCAAAAAACCGTTGAAGCCCGCCCTCTGGGGGAAACCGGGACATAGCACCATCTATAGTTCTTAATTGCAGCCCAAAAATAGTAGGTCCAAAGCCTGGCAGTCTTAGCTAAGTAAACAATGCAGTCTTGAAACTTACTGAAACTATTACTAAAACTACTGGTCTGTATAACATGCTTGTTCCTATCTTGCACATGCACAAAACCAAAACAAAAAAATCGCTTGCAGTTTCTAAACATATCTTAAATCAGACGATGCCACCATCAGGTTGCTGGCTCGCTGCTCCCGCTGGTCCAGAATGATCCCGATTCAGCATTTGCTGGATAGCATCCAGCTGCTCCTCCTGCTTTGTCATGGCAATACGCAGGTAGCTCAGCTCTCTGCGAATGGTTTGATCACCTTGGGCTAGCTCCGCCATCTCCTTGGCCACATGCTCCATGGCCTTGGCTAGAAGCCCCTTCATCACCCAATAGATGTGCAGCGACTTCTTGATTAAGGACATACACCCTCTGATATGACCTGAGTCGTGAAGGAGAAATTCCAATTCTTCCATTTTATCCTCAGACTGATTCTGCAGCGCTTCCTCTTCAAGGTAATCCATGATTCTACGCACAGCCGGATGGGAGTTACGGATGAATGCCTATTCAGCCCTTCGGACTCTGAGATTGATAGTTTCCCTAGGTTTTCTGCCTTTACCCGGGTGCCTGGAAGTTTCCCCCTCCTCCTTCATGGGCTCCCTCTGCCCTTTTCCCCGCTTACCAGACAGATCCCTTTCTCTGTCAGGGGTAGTGCTGCGCTTCCGCAAGCCGTAACGGTGGGCCCCTGACTCCAGATATTTGTAATGGTCCGCCCTCGCCTGCTGCTTAGCTTCCTCAGCTAGGTTCTTCTGGTGGTTCAGGCGATCACTCGCAGCGCCCTTAACCAAATCTTCGTCCAAGTCATCCTCCACCTCCCACACCATAAAAGGTAATTCCCTCTGCATTGTCTTCTTGTTTTTTCTGCTTCTGTTCTCCACCCTTGCAGTCTGCTGCTTCTCCGCTTGTCTCCCACTCTGCCTAGTCTCCATACTGTCCAAGGATAGAAGCGCTCCGCTCTCCGATTACTGAAGGTTATGGAAGCTCTCTGCTGCCGCTCTTCAGAAACCTCCGCGCTAACCCAAAATAAAAACTCCCACGATGCCTTTACAATCGGCTTACCTTGTATATAAATTGGGTTTCTGCCGACGGGGTAGTAATTTGTAACGATTTTCGGATGTCTCCGGCAGAAGTCCGGTGAGTTGCTACCTTCGGCCATCACCTCGCTATTATTCTCCTCTGCTGTGGAGTCAGACGCACCGCTTCCATATCCTCTAATGTTTTGGGCATTCATTACCTCGCCTTGCATGTACTTAATCCTGACCGTCCCGACCGCCGCCGTTGTACTGTCACCTATCTCCTGATCATACCCCCTGCAGGTTGATGTGATGATTTTACCAAAGGTCAATTGGACCATGTTCGAATTTCGGAGTCTCCACTGCCTCCTATTAATCCAGCTCACCAATCCGGGTGTTATCAGCGGTGGCCTGTTCATGATCTGCTGTAATGATGTCTGCCAGCTCCTTCCACTCCCTGTGTCCTTCCACAGCTCTCCACTGACTGTCAATCATGTTGCCACGTCCTCTGCAGCCCCAATTGGCCAGCCAATCCGCTGCCTGGTTTCCTTTCCTTCGAACATGACTGATGATTCGGTAGTCAATTCGTTTAATAAGCTCGGCAATTTCCTGAACAATGCCTGTAGTCCGCCAACTTTTGGTAACATTCTCCCATCCCCGCCCATTGTTGAGCCTCCTTAACATGTCCACGGCAATTTGCGAATCACCTGTGATTTCCAGATTAGTGTAGCCTTTCCTGATAGCAATTCGTAATCCTTGGTGCAAGGCCCAGAACTCAGCCTCATTGTTAGTCATCTGCCCTCCCCAGTCGGCAAAAATCCACCTAACATGGTTATTTCTATCTCTGAAGATCCCCCCAAAGCCTGCTTCGCCCGGGTTCCCCTTCGAGGCGCCGTCGAAGTTAAGCTTGACAAAATGATCTCTTGGGTAATTGAATTTGTCCAGGCTTTGAACCCGCATATCATGGCAGGCCGAACATTTAAAGTGGACCATCTCAATTTTAAGATTGAATTTATTCAGAATTTCTTGTTCTTCCGGGTTTGTTTTCCAGTAATCACTCTCCCATTTATCAACTAAGATAGTTTCTCTCATGCTCTCAATCACCCGTTCCCATATTACCTCTGGTTCTTTATCAGAATTCTGAAAGACTCGCCGATTTCTCTCCTTCCAGACCATCCAGAGTATAAAGGTAGATATAAGATTCCAAGCCCTCTGGACGACCCTGCATTGAAAGGTTTCCTTGCTCCACTGGAAGACCAAATCATTAAAATCTCGAGTATTAACTCCTAGTTTATTGAACATCCGTTTAGTGCTCATCCAAAGTTTCTCTGTGTATGGACAATTGACCAGTAGATGATCCCTGGTCTCTTCAGCATTGTTGCATAGGTAACAACGTGAGGGGCCAATGAAACCCTTTTTCTGAATACGATCCCAGGTAAGAATTTTATTTCTTGAGGCTAACCAAATAAAAATAGACACCTTGGGCCACCAAT
>APFE030412852.1:3929-33284 GCA_000404065.3 Pinus taeda
CAACACTACTTGGGATCCATGTGGCTTTATGTATTGATGGTGTGTTTCTTTCAGTACTTGTAAGTTGTGTATGTGCATCATTATCTCTATTGAATCTTCTCTTATTAAGCAAATGAAGTGTTAAGGTAGAATCCTTGAAATTGCTATGCTCTGCCTTTAAATTTGTTTAATATTCTATGTTTTCTTCAGTTTAAGGAGAATCCTTGAGACCCCTTGCTCTACTTAGCCTCTCATCGGTCTGATCTATCCATCTCACTTTCTTTAAGGAATCAAAACAATTGCCTATCTTTCCCCAAGTGGACCTCTGCAAAAACTGTGCCTCATCCCCGCACCCAAAATTGCCTTTCCCTTGATTTCAACAAAATCATAAAAAATCACTCCTAAACTCTTTGTACTTAATACCTAGCCTAAAATCAGTCATCAATTTGGTCATCTCAAGCCTTTTCGATTACCTTTTGCTGAGTTTGACCCGGAGAGAGCCCTCTCCTGTCCTCGTAGGGCTAGCTACGAGGCTGAGCGTGGTTTGATGTGGCCTTGAGTCTTACCTTATTTCAGCCTAAGGCAGATTTGAGCGCTAACATCTGTTATAAATGGCATGTATATCATTTGATGTAAAGGTCATATCAAGAATCATGATGTAATAGTTTGTCTTTGCCTATTGTAGTCATGTGTTGAATCCCTTTTGGTCATATGATGTAATTTCTATCCCCACTATGCCTGGGATGGATGATGTAATGTTCTTGGTTTATCATGTATAAGCTATTAGTATATCCCCACTTGGTTGGGTGGATGAGTCAAGTGTATCCCCACTTGATTGGGAAATTGATGTATGTATCATTGGTGTTAGGAAGGTCATACTCACTTGGTTGAGTTGTAGAGTTGTGTTATTCTCTTGAAAAATATTTTTGCAAACTCGGCATATGCTCAGGGGGAGCATGGACGGATTGGTACATCTTGGCATGTACAAAGGGCGAGCTCAATCAGAGATTTCAGTAGGTACTCAGGGGGAGTATGGACAACAGAATGTATATCAATGGAGAGAACATCTTGGTCCGCCCTTTGCCCTTGATGTCAAAGGGGGAGAGTGACTTAGTGTTGTTGTTGCCATCAAGTCCAAAGGGGGAGATTATTGGCATTATGATGAATGTGTTGTACTTGATGGCAACCCTCTTGTAGTAGAACAACTCACTTATACATGGTAACTAGATGAATCTTCACAAGAGATATCAGATGTGACACTAATACATGGTAGTTGTGTTAACAGATGTGATGCAGGGCAGTCCAAAGGAAATGACAGCTCATAGTGCAGCAAGTTAACGTTATGTTACAGGTCTTGTCCTTGATGATAAAGATCAAAGTACTATAGGTTAACAGTATTGAATCACAGTTCAGGCTCACAGAATGAAAGAAAAAGAGTTATACGTAGGTTTACCTTGACCAAGCTGCGTATATACGCAGGTTCATTGAGCAGAGGACGTGTATGCATATACACGCACTTTCACGCACGAAAAAGTGTGCACATGTCAGAAACTAAGTATTTGGGTCCATGGTATTTTGGTATTGGTCCATGGTATTTGGTCTGAGGTATTGACCCCAGGTATTTAGACCAAGGTATTGGTTCTAAGTGGTTTTGGACCATGGTATTGAGTAAGGCCTAAGACTATAAAAGGAGGAGAAGATCATTAGGCAAAGTCACTAAGAAAGTCTTGAATATCTAATGAAGTGTGAGATCCAGTATGTAGGTTTATGATGCTTTGCTTGATCTGAGCCAAGGAGGAATCTCTAAGGTTGATGGAAGACAAGGTCTAATTATGGATCAAGTTCTTATGGCTTGGAATGAATCATCTCTATATGGTTTGATCATGCTTATCCTAGAGCTGTATACTGACACATGTAATGTTATGTAAATATTATGATCTGGGTATAACTCAAGTTTGGAATAGCTACAATTCATGAATGAATATTTACATATGTATACACTAGTTGACTATGATAAAAGCATGTACATACGCAGGTTAGATACATCTAAATAACGTATACCATATAAACTATGATGTTTGAAGTCACAAGTGGTTCTAGTTGTTGATGCAAAGTTCTGAGTTCTGGTGACTGTTTACTGGTGTCAGTGCTCTGCATATTCAGATTGGTTGATTGTGTTTAGCTTCAGTGTTGATGGATGAGATCTAATAATGGATCAGGATCATAATGACTTATCTTTATGTGATCTGATGGACTAGATCTGGTTGCTAACACACGTGTTATCCTTGTATATGTAATGATCTGGGTATGTCTGAAGTCGGAAAGTGCAGCGAAGTTATAAGTAAGTATTTGATGACATATATGCTAGTTTGCTTTGGTGAAGTTGTGTATACACGCTGGTTAGGCTCTTCCAAGTAGTGTATGTACTCTGGTACATGATGTTTGGTGATACAGTTGGCTCTTAATATTGTTGCAGAGTTCTGGGTTCTGTTCTATGTTTTGGTGACAATGTTTCAGTGATTCAGTATTGGGTGATTGGTTGATGCAATAGTTGTATTGTAGTGGTGATTGATTTTGAGCTTCAATGTTGTTGATGGGTCCAGTATGAAAATTGGATGAAATGTGTCCTTCAGATTATGATGTTGTGTTCCATGAGTATCGAGTCTGAAAATTTATGAAACGTGGTCCTTGGAAGAAAAGAGAAGGTTGTAGCCTTTTGTAGGTCAGCACCTATGTACTAGTACATCAGCTAGTACAAGAGCTGAGGGGGTTGTAGCTCCCTTCCAGGAGAAGCTGGAGAATGAGAGAAGGTAGTAGCCTTCTGCAGGTAGAAGCCTCCGTACTGGTATAAGACTGCACCAGTACAGAAATATTGTAAAGAGATGTTTCTTATTAAAATACGATAGAGACGAATTACAGCAGGTGGTTTTCACCCACATTGGGTTTCCACCTTCTATCATGGTGTTCATGTGTGCTTCTTATGTGTGATTATATGTTCTATTTTACTGCACCTATTTACTGTTCATATGGTTAAAAATGTTCTCATGCACTCATTAAAGATCAACTACCTAAATCATAAGATTGCTGGACATACGCTAGTTGCATTAACCACAGTTGCGTATACACGCGAGTTACCTTAACTGAAGTAGCATATACGAATCTAAGTATAGAAAATAAAATATTATTGATTTGCTAATACTGATTCACTCGCCCCCCCCCCCCCCCCCCTCAGTATTATTTCCAACAGAAACCCCATCAATAAAAGAGTAGCATCCATGTCTCATGAATTTGTTTATGATTGTGTTATGAAAGGGTGTCAAGAATGGGTTGGTTATTGCTACTTTGTTTATACCTTGGAAGTTGACCCGAATTATTAGCATTTTTTACTTGTGCTTCTTCAACAAGATGACTATCGCACTAGAAAATTTTAATTTATTAATGACATATATTATACTAGCAGCTAGTAACATCCCCTCCATTTCTTTCAACATGATGGGATTGTATTTTTTTTGCTAGCTTATATGGTCATTTCTTTATTGGCTTTGCACTAGAATACGGTTGATCTTTATTTCTCTTATCTTCTTTACCAATCCTTTCAAGTATTTGTAGTCTCGCGTAAATACAACTTAGTACTGCTACAGTAGGTGGATTATTACTGTTGTTTTCTTTTTTAACCATTAATCACCCATCTGATCCATTTTTGGAAAAATTTTATGGATATACTAAATTATTTTGTTTTTATCTTGGCACCCATGTATTTTGGTAGGTTTATTCACTTAATTCTCTTTTCCCTTCATTACTCTGATTTTAAGATAAAGGGAAGTCAAGTTTTTTAGATTTATCATTTTCCTTAATGGATAGTATAAATATCGAACAATATTACCAACTAAACAAGATCTATAATGTCAAAGTGAGAACTTTAACCCAAAAACCCCTATTTTGTGCAAAAAACATTGAAAACAACCCAAAATCGAGAAGTGGTGATGTTGTGTCCATTATGCAACCAGCTCACAAAAAAGGTAGATCAATGATTTTAAAATTATCCTCTTCGAGGGAGAAACCTTCTTTACGTTACATAAGTGAAAAAATCTTGGATGATACAAATAATAAGAACTCCTTGGTATATATGTAGTAGTCTAAGGGGTCACAATATAATCAGAGCTTATATAGTAATACTGTAAGGGTACAATAATAACAATAGTGGGCTTCAAGCCCCAAGGGATAGCTCAGTTGGTTGAGTTCCTGTTGCTAAGTACCTCACCTATCGAGAGGTCACAGGGTCAAATATCCTCGATGCCCTTGGCGTTAGGCCTTGCTAGTTTGGCCAATGGTAGATCCCTTTGGGTTGATCTACCTAGATTCTCCCATGGATGTACCAGCGACTCAATGTCCATGAACAACCCTTAAAAAAAACAATAGTGGGATTCTATTGGGGCACAAAAATAACAACATTGGGGATATATGGGAAAAACAATAACAATAGGCAGCTACAATAACAATAAGGGGAATGCATTAGTGTTATAGGGACATAACATGCCCCTCTCCTTCAAAAAGGTGTTGTCCTCAATGCTTGAGTAGTTCTATATGTTTTTGTATAAAATTATCATCCTCCCATATAGAATCTTCAGCGGGTTAGTTCTTCCACTTAATGAGATACTATGAAATTAATCAATTTTGTAGTTGTCGGGTTCTTATTTCTGTGACTGCTTCAGGCTCAAATATGATTTCCTTTTTTGTCAAGTTCTAGAAACACTATTTGAACTGGGATCTTGTCACATATAACCTTCTTTAAGCATGAAGCATGGAAAACTGAGTGTAATCAGGAAGATGCAGGCAACTCCAATTTGTATGCCATAGTACCAATCTTTTGCAACACCATGTAAGGACCATAGTACTTGGGTGATAATTTATTATCCTTCTTAGCTTGCTTCATGGAAATTTGTTTGTATAATTGTAGCTGTAAAAATACATAGTCACCCACATCAAAACTTATTTCACTGCGATGTTAATTTTCCTGTTGTTTCATTTGATTCTACGCTAGATTGAGGTTATCCTTTAAGAGTTGGAGAACTTGTTTTTGATGCTCGATGTGATCTTCCACTGCTTGAACCTTATAATTTTCTCTTAAATATGATGTGATGGATAGTGGACGATATCCGTAAAGTGCCATAAATGGGGTGATTTTTGTTGCAGTGTGGAAGGAAGTGTTATACCACCATTCAGCTAGAGGTAACCACTTGACCCATTTTGTTTGTTTATCTGATACAAAGCAACGAAAATATCCTTCCAAACATTTGTTCATTATCACAATCTGCGCATCAGATTGAGGATGATAAGATGATCTATGAGCTAATTGAGTACCAAGACAAGAAAATAATTTTGTCCAAAAAATTCCAGTGAAAATGGGATCTCTGTCACTTACAATAAACTTTGGGTTTCCATGTAGCTTTTAAATTGTTTCCATAAATGTAGTAGCAACTGTACTGGATTTAAAAGGATGATATAATGCACAAAAGTGTGTATACTTGGTAATTCTATCAACTACCACCATGATGAAACTCTTTCCTTCAGAATTGGGTAAACCTGTGATAAAATCCATTGAGACCTCCTCCCAATGCTAACTTGGAATGACTAAATGATGTAACAGACCTGGGGTCTTAATTGTCTCAACTTTGCTTTGTTGGAAAACCAAACATTGTGCCACAAACTTCTAAATATCATATTTAAGGCCATCCAAAAAACAAATCCTTCTTCACCCAGTGGAAGGTTTTTAAAAATCTCGAGTTCCCTCCTAAGGGGGAGGTGTGAAATTCCAAAAGAATATTTTGCTTGAGTTGGGAATTCTTACAAAGATATAAACGATCTTTGTACCATAACGAATCATGTTTCCATATAAATATACCAGATGTACTGGAATATTTCTGTAACTTTTGAATGAGTGTCCACACCTCTTTGTCATTATTCCATTCATCCCTTGCTTCGGTTATCCAATCAGGTTGGATAATAGAAAATGCTTCCACATCCTTGTCCTTTCTCAAGAGTGCATTTGCAACAAAATTTTGCTTCCCTTTTTTGTAGATGATTTAAAAGTTATAACCCAACATCTTTGTGACCCATTTTTGTTTCTCTTCTAAAGATAATCTTTGTTCCAAAAAGAATTTAATACTATCATGATATGTTTTTACCTTTAAGTGTCTTCCCAATAGGTAAGGTCTCCATTGCTTTAGTGCATGTAGTATTGCCAACATTTCCTTCTCATAAATAGGTTTGTGCAAATACTTTCCTTTGATTGGATGACTTTAAAAAGCAATGGTTCTTCCTTCTTTCATTATAGCAACACCAATTCAATTTCTTGAGGCATCACATTCCACAATAAAAGTTTTTGTGGAGTCTGGCGTAGCTAAGACCGGTTCTTAGCACAATGCCTCTTTAAGATGTTCAAAGGCCTTAGTTTCTTCTAGAGTCCAAGAAAATGCATCTTTCTTCAGTAATGCTGTTAGAGGTGTTGTTATTATCCCATTATTCTTAAAAAACTTGAGATAATACCTTGTCAACCTAAGAAATCCTCAAATATTCTTTATGGTTGTAGGGATTTTCCATTCCTTAATGGCTTTAATTTTGCTAGGGTATACCTTCACACCCTCATGAGATACAATATGACCCAAATATTCCACCTCTTGTACTCCAAAGAAACATTTGAAGGTTTTTGCACATAATAATTTCTCCTTGAATAGTTTGAGCACCTTGTCAACATGTTGAACATGATCCTTCCAAGACTTGTTGTATATTAATATATCATCAAAAAATACTAACACAAATTTTCTAAGGAAGGGTCTGAAAATGGAATTCATCAAACCTTGAAATGTGGAAGGTGCATTAGTATGGCCAAAAGGCATGACCAAAAAATGATAATGAACCTCATTAGTTCTAAATGTTGTTTTTGGATTGTCTTCGGTCTTCATTCTAATTTGATGATATCTTGGACGAACATCTAGCTTGGTGAAGTAAATCTCTCCATGTAATTCGTCCAACAATTCATCAATGACAAGAATGGGAAATTTATCTTTAATAGTGATCTTGTTGAGATCCCTATAATCCATACACATATGCCTAGATCCATCCTTCTTGTGCACCAATACTATTGGAACAGAGAAAAAACTTTGATTAGGTTGAATTATACTAGCCTCTAGCATTTCTGCAACCATATGTTCAATTTCACTCTTTTGGGCACAGGGATATCTGTAAGGTCTGATGATTGGAGGAACACTTCCTGGAATAAAATGAATAGAATGATCATGATCATGAATAGGTGGGAGGCATTTGGGAGTCTCAAATACCTTGGAATGATTTTGCAATGCTTTTTGGATATCTGGAGAAATAAATGATTTCAATGTTTGAACCTCTAGTGAGAATAATTGTGCAATTATGCCCCATTATTATTTCTTCAAAATATTTTTCATGCCATTATATTTTATTATATTTCTTGGTTTCCCTTTGATACCCCTTAATTAAACTTCATTTCCTTCCCAAAAAAATTCAATAAAAGTTCTTAAAAATTAAAATTTATCATCCCCAAAGATTGTGACCCTTGGACTCCTAGTAAAACATCAGCACCACCCATTATAATGGAAAGAATTGGACTATTCAATACATATTCCCACTTGATATTAAGGTACTTTCCAGAAAAAACTATATTTCCTCCATTTGCAACCATCACTTGACACTCTAGTGCTAGATATAGGAAGCAATTCAATTCCTTGGCTATTTTACAATGAATAAAATTACCAGTACTCCCCGAATCAATAAGCACTATTACCTTTTTCTTCTTGATATATCCTTCTATCGTGAGAGTTTGAGGAGTGGTAATTCATGTCAATGCATTACAATATATGGTTGGATTCATTTCTTCTTTCTCTAGGGTTGGTTCCTAGTGTATATCCTCCTCTTTTGTTGTTTCTTGTTCATTTTCTTCCTCTTCTTCACAATCTATGTAGAATAATTTTGTATCAGTACACTTATGACCTTTAATGTATTTTCTATCACAATTGTAACAAAGCCCATTTTATCCTTTTTCCTCCAATTATTGTGGCTTCATCCATGTAGGTTGTGGAAGGATAGGAGCAGCAACACTTCCATCTTTATAGTTGTGAGTGTTAGACTTCCTTATTGCCATAATTTTGCTTTCAACTTTTCTTGCCACCGTGGATTCCTTCTCCAATGAATCATGTTCCCAAAAGAAAACATCATGCTAGATGTTATCCTTCAAATTCTCTATGAATACATCAATATTATGCTCCTCTAGAATATCAGTTACCCTAATAGTCAATTTTTGGAATTCCTCAATGTGCTCGGACATTGAAACCTTTTTTTTGAGATTTATCAATTGGCTAAGGAAGTTGTTTCTCCTTGTATACTCATCATGTGCTATCATTTCCTCTGTAAAAATTGACCAAGTGAGAAGTGGTTTACAAGAACAAATCCATATATACCATACTAATTGATTGGATTATAAATATAAAGATGAAATGCATACCTTTTGTGAGTGTTGCACATCAAGGAGATCAAAATATTGCTCCATCTGTAGTATCCATGTTACCAAATCCTTTCCATCAAATTTCCTCATATCTATCTTTGGAATGTGGTGGTTATTAAACCCCACATTGGAGTCTTTAAAATCATAATTCGTATTCCTTTTGTCCTCATCATGATTTTCATGGATTACCTTGTCACCATTGGGAAGCCTTTCTTGCAACAACTTTGTTAACCATTCCAACCTTACATTCATTGCATCCATTTATACTTTAAAAACATCCACATTGCCTTTTATTTTTTCTTCTAAACCATCCATCTTAGATTCCAATTCATTTTTGGTTACTCTTTGAGAGAGTGAAATTTGTTGCACTTGGGCTTATAATTTTGATATATCATGTTGCATTTCTTCTTCTTCTTCATGTGACATAGCAGAGCTTTCTGGTTTCTTACTAGGTGCATCCATTTTTTTGTTCTAGGAATTTTGGAATAAAAAAATGATATCTATGCTTAAATATACCCTTTTAATTACTTCAATCTAATTTTTCAAACAAAATATATCCAAAATTTAAAAAAATACAGACCTTTTTCTTGCTTTTTAGGAGCTCGATATTGAAATTCTTGTATCTTTGTAATTTAGGATCTCCAAGTTCTAAACCTTTGTCCTATGGTAGCCCTCTGACTCTTCTTTCCAACCCCACAAGTCAAGCCGAGATTGGGTTCTTCAAGAAAAATTTATGCGACATCTCCCATGATGACCTTATTATAGACTAGTTCAGTAGAGCTAACTTGTACAAAGATCCACGTGTCACTGTTTCAATTTTTTACCCTGAAAATGATACACAAAAAAACTACATTCCGTGAAATTTTAGTCACTTTTTATGAAATTCAAATCCAATGCTCGGACATAAATCTATGATGATTTTCCCTAGGTCATCTGTTTGAGATGGAACTTCGGAGCCTTAAAAAACTCTAACTTCCTCGAATCATATCTCTAAAAATATAGGAAACCAAGTGATCCAAGTGGCTCCAGGGACACACAAAAGACAAAGAGGGCTTGTGGAAGCTCAAACCTAAAAGTGATAAGAATGTTTTCAAACTAAGACTAGAGCGTAGACCTCATAGTCCTGATCGCAACGGTGTGAACGGTTCGTCAAACCGAGCTTGTATGCGAAAGTTAGAGGTAGTCAAAATTCAAGGTTGACCGAGTGACTTGGCAAGCTTAAGGGAGACACAAATTGGAAGTTTTCCGGCAAACGGAATCCAGCCAACTTCTGGATGAAATTGTGGCCTCATTAAAATGTCTCCTACGGTCAATTTTCGAATTTTCCAAAAGTGACCAATTGTTTTTATAAATGGGAATTAAAATATATATATATATATATTATATAGAATGGTGGCGGGCCATGACCCCCACCACCCACATCACACCCACCACCTTATTAAGTGTCATGAATTAAGTGAGGCTGACGGGGATTGAACCCACCTGGCCCACATGGGCCGGACCCCAACGGGCAGCCCCATATACGGAGCAAACCAAACCATTAATCCAATGCCACCCATCAAGCTTTAATGTGCCATTTAATACATTCAATACGACGGAGGTTAAGGGGCAGGCCACCCAAGGTAGACCCAACCCTCACCAATGATTTAATGCACCTCCTTGTCATGGTATTCAAATGGTTATGCAGTCATAAAAAGGGAGGGGCAAGATTTGATCCCCCGACCCCTCCTCAATGAATAATTATTTTTAACCAATGCACCAACCATTTCATTGGGTAATCTACACGAAAGTTTTTATAAGAACCCAGTTTTCTCAGTGCACAAGGAAAATGGAGGAACCAAGAGCAAGAATGGATTTCAAGACAGAGGAAGCATAACCTTGACATGCATTTCGAGGCAGAATATTCTTTGATGCCTGAAGATTCTCTAGGGAGGTAAAAATTATTTTGTCAGAATATAACTAAGTTTATAGTCAATTTTCTCAAATTTTCGTAGGGAACGCTATGGTGATGTTAGATTCACCTTTTGAGCATAAGATTTGTAGATTCCCAGCGGAGGAGAATATTTGAGGAATCTTGAGGGAATCTTCTAGATTCCTTAGAGGCTCAAATTCGCCAGAGTCAGAATGCAACCAACTTCATACTCATTTTTCTCAGAATTTTGCAAGGAACCTAGTGGTGCAATCAGAATTTTGATTTGAGCAGCAGATTTGCAGAGGACCTAGAGGAGGAAATCTTTGAGGAATCTAGAGGGAATCTAAAAGATTCTTTGAGCCCCATCTTCTCAATTTCTCATAATTCAAAAATTGGACAGTCAATTTTGCACTATTTGAAGCCACAAATCTGATGGTGCATTCAGATTTCTCATTTTCTCATTTCATTTTCCAGCCACGTTTCTAAGTATAGTACAGGTGTCAGCATTCATGTGTGAGCACCCATTTTCATGCAATTCGATGTCGTGAGATCAATGGTTCGAACAACTTCAGCAGTTTGACATCTGCTTCTTTAGATGGCCCCTGGATGTGAGGTATATGCAGTGTGTTCACGTACTTATTTTGTTATGCATTGTGCTGCACAGATCCATGTTTGATGCTTGATGGGGGATCTTGTTTCTTACTCGTTTTCATGATTCCTGTTTGATGAGATGTGGAATCGTCTATGTGATGTACTTGTTGTCATGATTTGTCATGTTATGTTTTGAGATCCCTTTGTTGTATGTTTATGGGATACTCATGTTGTCTTCATGCATGTTTGCATTGAGATCCCTCTTATGCCATGCTGGCGGGATGATCATCATGCATGAGTTTGTGTCATACTAATAGGAGTCTTTTTTTACTGAGAGTTCCTATAGAGGAACATCTCTTAGAGCCACTCCTGCATGAGGGAATTTTCCTTGTATGATCGCGACATCATCTCTTGTGTACATCATCACTATTGACAACATTTAATGCAACGGCCTACACCATCTTGACACCGAAGCCTAGAGACGTAGTCCCTCTTGGACGAACTCCGTTATCAACGGCTTATGTTTTTATGTTGCTGATGATTGACATGTTCCTCCTCTTTACAACATGCACATGTATTCATTTATGTTCTTTTAAAAATGCAATCTAACACATCACGAAAGTAAAAGGTCTTCGAAGGGTCCTTTGTCACACCCAAACCTGGATCACCAAGATCTCAAATTCATAAACGAAGTTCCTTAATATTTCATCTCCACATGGTTTCAATTTCAACTTCTGAAGCCTCATATAAAAAATATTATAGAAAAAATTTCAAGATGTCCTGTTTGAAGAATCAAAACCATAGAATCCAAAACTCTTACACCAAATGTTATGCAACCAGCTCATAAAAAGATAGATCGACAACTTAAAAATTATCGTCTTTGATGAGGAAACCTCTTTTATATTCCATAAATGAACAATTCTTGGATGATACAAATGATAAGACCTCCTTGGTATATATAAGAGTCTAAGGGGTCACAATATAATCAGAACCTACATAACAGCAATAATCTAAGGGCACAACAATAACAATAGTGGGCTTCTATGTGGGCACAACAATAACAATAACAGTAATGGGAATACACTTTTATTATAGGGACATAACAAAGTCACCCTTTTTTAAGGGTTAAAATTTCAAACTCAAACTCATGGCATTAAAAATCATACTCATGATTACATAGAACTTTAAAATTTCAATCATTTTCAACCATGGCTTTGAAATACAAATAACATGAGTACAAAAAAAATTATAATTATGACATTTTTCAACTATGGAATTAAAACCAAATATCACTAGTACAAAAAACCCTAAAATTCTAACCTTTTTCAACCATGGTATTAAAGACCAAACATGATGGCTATGAAAAACACTAAAACTCAATATATATATATATATATATATATATATATATATCAAAGAGTGGTTGATACCAATTTTTGGAATCACGATTGTCGTTGCACCAAAACCCTCAAGTGTTAGCAAATGAATGCATCACTAGAGTTAACGGATCCAAGAGAGGCGGTTAAGCACATGTCGCGAAACACATGGGGAGCATTGGTTTATTCAATATCAAGAATCTCTCCCCCAACATGACCTGGGTGCGATTCAAAATCGAGACATTTGGCTCTGATACCACTTGTAGGTTTTAACATTGTACATAAATTACCTGCAAATGAATTCTTAAAACATAAAATATATAATGGCGAGAACATAAAACAAATATACATAGATATTTTCTCCTAGATCCCAAAAGTGGGACTACTAGATTGATTTTTCATTATATTCATTTCAATTTTACAATAAATATATATACATGTCGAAGCAATCATAAACCCCAATCCACTAACCCTGGATTAGAACATGACTGGTGAGCGCCAGTATTGTAGCAAGAATGCTGCAACTCCTAGGCTGCCAACTTTACTTTTATCAACATGGTAGTTCATAACAAACTTGGAAGTGTCAGTGTTGTATGCACAAGTACTAGTTCTCACTGTAGGTTGTCACTTGGTCAGCCGGCGTGAGATCACTAGGAGCTCAAGCCAACTTCTATAGATTTCAGAAGAAACTTTATGTGTGATGAAAGAAAAGAAATATTACTCTACAGAAGCTATTCTAATTGCAAAAAGGAGAAAGATTAGAATGTAAAGTAAAACCGAGTAAACCCTAATCAACAAGCTAATTCTACTTTTGCAAAAAACACTATGAAAACCATGAAAGAAATGCCATTACCTACTGAAGGAAGTAAACAACATCTAACCATGCTATTTCTAGAATTAAATAAGCAAAAAACATATTTTTTCATTGTTATGTGTTTTTATGTGAATTTGACATGCATCTAATTTATTGTGTGTGAGTGTGGCAGCGAACAGGTGGTGTTAAAGGGCAGTTTTGGAGCTTGGTAGGATACTATGAGGTCTTAGGTGGCCTTCTGGAGGCTTTTCCCAAACTCGTCCTTCAAAAGAAAGCCTACAGGAAAAACTACAGGAGGACATAGGGAAACTACAGGAGGAAAACAGGGAAACTACAGGAGGCCTACAGGAGGAGGCCGAGAGAAATTTTCACTATTTTGAGGGTTTGAGAGTGGGTGGAAAAGGTGGATGAAGGTTGGAATGAGGTGTTAGGGTGCCTAAGGTTTACCATGAGTCACCAGGAGAGGGAAATATGATTGGATTTTCTCAAGGAGAGGGGAAGAAGTTTTATGAAAAATGAAGGAAACTAGGGTGGAATTGAGGTGAGATTTGGGAGACCTATAGGGTAGAGATCAGATGGAGGGTGTGATTGCTGGTAAGCTAGCCTACTACTGGAAGAGATCTGCTGCATGGAAACTGACAGTCAACCAAGAAAATCAAGCAACCAATGAAATGAGTGCATCTAGGAAAAACAAAGTTTTTGCATAAAAATGGTCTAAACTATGATGTATGAACGGAAATGTTGAGAAATGTTGTAAAAAATGAAAGCATGAAAGAGGACTATTGAAAATCAGGAAGTAAACATGATAAAGGATATCTAAAGCAAAGAAAAACTGGACTATTAACCTACTAAAGAGTTGCAAACACTAGAAGTCCTATGAATGAGGAAAATTTGTGTTTTTGGGGCAGCAAGAGAGTCTTTGCCTCAAATCATGGTCCCAGAGGGAGGAAGAGAGGCCAACGCACTATTGCTAGCATTTTGAATCTTTTTTGGTCGCTGCTTAACCTGCTACAGAAAACACAAATGAAAGCAAACTACTAAATCATCAAAAACAACCTATTCTTAACCATAAAAGAAATACATCTAATAGAAAATTAATCTACAAACTGAAGTAAAGCATACAAATACAAGTAAAGAGAAGCTTGGCTTCTTGGATTGGGCCATAACCCATGAGCTTCAGCCCTTTGAGGTAACTCAGTGCTAGCTCAAAAAGGATTCCATCTTCATTATCAAAAAAATAGCAAGACTACATGAAACTGTCACAAAATAATAAGCTTGAAATTTGAGTAGAGTTTACATAAGCAAAAAAATCCGACCCTAGTGAGGCCCTAGGCCTCTGTACTTATACATCTGAAGCTACCAACAGCTTCCTTAAAATCAGGGAGGCTTGGATCCCAAAACTCGAGATAACTATCAGTCATCCTCCACTTGCTCGTTGCCTTCTAGTGCATGATTCAGCTGCTTGTACTCCGAGCTGAATGAAGGGGAATTCGAAGTGAGGTGTAATAAATGAGGGGGATTCTCTCCTATAAGTCCTCTCCTCTGTCTACTTTGAGTTATTGCTTCCATTTGACCATTGGATCCTTCACTTTGACCTCGAAATCCATCAATAATCTTCATTAAATACATGTTAGACCACATGGCATAATAACTATATCAACTCACTCTATAAGCATAAATATAATCAGAAAATCATAAAATAAGCTAAGAAAATGGTTGATTTGACTAGGTTAGGAGGTAAAATGAGCCCATGTAATTACCCATTTATGAGGCTCATCATCACCCCCTACTGAAGGTGTTGCTCATCCTCTGAGCAACCTAGTCAATCTCCTCATCTTTTATAGCCCTGGTGGCCTCCCTAGCATCCCAGGCTTCTGATGTGGTCTACTCATGTTTGCCATAAAATCTTGCCTTTCTGTCTATGTCCTTCCACTACTCCTCCTCTTCTTCTTCTCTTCTGCCTTCCATCATGCCTAATAGGAGTGGGGGACTCAGTTTGAGGCCAATCCAGTTGACCTTCAGCCTTTGCATGGAGCGCTGGTACATTGGCACTCTTTTCAATGCCCCCTTCAGCCTCATGGGGGAATGATATTCCCCGATCTGCAAACTGTGAGGTAAGGTGTTCCATCTTCTCATGCATGCATGCACACAGTCATCCCCAACTAGCCTTTGCATATCTTCAAAGTGTGCGATGGCTTGTGCCTGATTTGTTAGATATTTAGGGGCAATCTGAGAGTCATTAGCAAGCAGGTTGTGTGTGTTGATGAGTGCCATAGGATATGATGGCTCAGCTCTTATCATTAATGGCTCATTTTTCTCTTTTGTCATCAATATATTCATTTATACTGCCCTCAATTCTTCAAGGTTCATCCATGAGTCCATGGCCATTAATTGCATGTCCCTAGCTTGGCATTGGGGTCCCACACATTCATGTCTGTGACAGCCATGTTGTGTAGGTAGAACTTTGCCATCTTTGTTTTATCCTTTGAGGTGCTTTGGTCACACAGGTCCATGAACTGCCTGTAGTCATGGAAAGGCATCATGCCTCTTTGTGCCAAAGTATTTATTTGGAATTAAAGCCATTGGTCCTTCAGATAGAGACCATAATATTTGGCTGGTGTTTTGCATTGTAATGCCTCCATGGATAAGCTGGCCATGTATGCCAACTGAGTCTCTTTCTCTTGCAGCTGCCTCCTTAGGATTTCATTCTCATTTTCAAGGTGGCTTCTTATGATGGCTTCTTTGTCTCTGAGAGAACTCAATTCTCTGCCCATTTCCCTGAGTTTGTTTTCCATATGGCCAACATCCTCAACTCCTTTGGATTTGGCTATCTACATCCACCTATGTGTTCTCACTCTTTCTTTCTCCAATTCAAAAAATAATGGAATTGCAAATTTCTGTGGGATTATCCTACCTCCCTCAAGTAGATTGTAATAGGAGGCAAGACTAGGCTGGGGGTCAGGTTCTTGTAGCTCTTGTGCTTCCTCTTTCACCTGTGGCTATCCTTCTATATTTTTCTCAAGCTTTTGGGTCTCCTGTAGTTTGGACAATGTCTCCTGTAGGACTATTTCAGCCTCCTATAGGTCTGGTTTTGCGTCCTGTAGTACTGCCTTACCCTTCCATGTAGAAGATCTTGGAGTCCCCCTTTCATATGTTATAGGTGTCTTGGAAGGAGATTCTTTCACCTTGGAAAATGGTGAATCTTCAACGGTAATGGGAACTTTTGAAGAGGGCTGAGGTTTGCCTGTTTTAATTCTTGTGCCCTTCCTTGCCCTGAAATACATGGAGGTCTGTCTTTTCCTCTTCTGCTTTGGCTTTACTGGTGTACTAAGGGCAATGAGGATAGTGTCTGCCTCTATTTCTAAAGTCTCCGAGCACTCTTCTCCTTGCTCTACCTTCTCTGCCTCTTTTTCTCCTTCTTCTGTCTCTTCAACTTTTCCCTCCTCTGTTTCTTTTCCTTCCTCCTGCCTTTCTTACTCTACTATGTCACCATTGGCTTCAGCTTCTCCTCCTTGCTATTCTTCCTCGTCGTTGCCAGTAGGATTGACATCATAGGTTAATTCTTTTATGTCATCCCCAGTTGTCATATTTTGGAAAACTTCCCATGCTATAGGGAGTGTAAAGGTATGGAGGGCTTCCTCTACTAGGATTTTGATTAAGCCATGGTGAGCTAACTGCCCTGAATTTCCTGCTTGTACCTTGGTGCTGGAGTCAATGAGGGAGTGAAGGAGAAAGTAAGGGATACTGAGCTTTTGAGGTGCCGGAGTATCCATGCCATACCTCAAGTCATGGAGGATTCTGAAATGATATCCACAGACAATGTTGTGCCTCCCCTCACAGGAAATGTATTTGATTACTTGGTAGCTAACCTCATCCCAGGGATATGGTATACTAGACCTTCTAATTCCATTTTTATCTTTAACAAGGGTTTCATTATTTTGGAAAAAATTCTTCTTGGCAGCCTGGCCAATTGGTTTCTCATATTTACTCCAAGGTAACCCAAGAGGAAGGGTAGTGACCCTACTTGTTATCACAAAACCTTGACCTGATAGGCTGCTGATTTGGAAGGCCTTGAGTAACTATTTCAAACCAAACTTTTGGTTGAGGCTTAGCCTCCTCAACCTGAGAGGGCTCTCTCACTGGATTAAAGATTTTACTTTGAAGATTAGATGGCTAACTCTATGGAAAATTCGAACAACAATGTATAAATGGTTGAAATATCAATCAACAAGATTCCATTGGGCTATGGAGTCAAAGTGTGTTTCATTACAACAACAAGATCAATTTCACATGGAAGTCAGGGCATAGAGGGTTTTAACATAGAAGCAAAACAGAGATATTATGTAAGGAACACAACCTACAAACACATGAAGGAAGTTATAGCATCATCAAATGCAGTCTAAGTAACATGTGTCTATACCACTGCAAGTAAGTATACGAATTAATCCATGAGGAAAATCAAACACTGAAACCCTTTCTGAATCCTGAGTAGTGAAAGCAACTCTTTGTATTAACTTGAAAACATGCAGTCACATACAATAGCACAATGTGCTTCTTTCTTTGAAAATTGCCAACCCCTTGTACATTAGATCTTCTCCTATATATAGAGCTCTTTACATGACTTATAATCCTCATCTAGGATGAGGAAAATTCGAATTCCACCTAACCTGACACCTATTGACACTTAAAACTAACTATTAAATGCAAATGACAACTAACTAGCAGTCCTAGAGACCTAAAACAATTAGGAGTGTAACTCCTCATTATGATCAAAACAACCTTATCTAGGAATTAAACACTCCTTTTGACACCTATAACTCCATGAATTCGAATTTGATAGTGCTCATAACCCTCTAGCTGGCACTTGATGACTCATCCTTTTAATGTTCCTACAAAATAGGAGACTGTTGCTTGCTCTGTTCTGGCTGAAAAATAGGTCTTGGAACAGAGATCATATCGTCTCATAAAAAATGTATTTGGAAAAACTGAAGGAGGCTTTTGTGAACCAATCCATGCTGAAAAAAAACCTCTCTTTTTTTCCAGAAACATCTTTCCTGCAACCCAGAATGAGTCCTTGAAAAACAGGTGTAAAAATATGCTTGTGAAAAACTGCACCTACAGCAGTTTCGTAGCGCAAGTTTGGTCATTCATTTCTCTCAAATCATAATGGATTTGAAGAAAGTGGAAGAGGTTTTTTTACTTCAATATCGTAAGAATGAAAACCTCTTTCACGTTTCAGAGATGAGTTTTTAACTGCTCAGAAACTCTTCTAGAAATTGACTGGTAAAAATAAGGAGAGAAAGTTCCTCCTTTTTTGTTTTTGGTCTCCACAAGGATCTTCGAAATCAATTATCCATGTTGTTCTTCATAAAATTGCATTGGATTATCTTGTTTTACATAAACTGTAGACTTGGCCCATGTATATGTGAAAACAAAACCTCTTTAATGCTGCTTGAAGCATCATGAACAAAACTAGCTATGAATAATGATCATTTTTATAACACATAGCTTTAGAGTTCATATAAGTCCTTTCTCTGTTTGTTTTGCCCTTGCTGGATGCTCACAGTTGGTCAACCAAATTATAACATGCAGCTACAGCAGTTTCGTAACGCACTATGAAACTGTTTTGTAATTTCAAAAACACAGGTTTAATGCCAAAATTTGACTGTCTTGAGCTTCTTTATCTTGTAATGACTCTTCCATATGACATGAGGCTGTTCAAAACTAAATAACTTGACACCATTCTTCAAGGTAAACTTCAAAAGGTAGTCTATATCAAAATTTAGGATTACTTACTTGCCATGTGATTTTCCTTAGTTAAGAATGTCCTTCATGTTGGCTTAGTTGTATCTTCAGATATTCAATTTGCCTTTTCAATTGCATGTTTCCTTGCCCTTTCCTTGAATTGGGAAATCTCAATATTGGTAGACATCAATTTATTTTTTGACTTCCTCAAAGCTACATTCTTCTTCTTGAGTGCTAACTGCCTTGCTTGAGTTGAAATGGAGAACTCTGATGTATGCTGACCCTGAGCTTGCCAAGTGCTTCTTATGCCTGAAAGGAACACGAAAGTGAGCAAGACCAATTCTTCCTTACCTTACCCCTTTTCTTTGAAATTTGTTTAGTGATAACAGTGGCTCCACTTGGGATAGTGTGCCCTTGTGGTACACTAAGAACCTGCAGTTCCAGTGCCTTATCCTCTTATGATAAACAAAAATTTATTTGACAAACATCTCCTTTAAGTTTCTTGGGCCTTCACCTCGGGCTTAAGCTTGACGATCACTGTAGGAGAAATAAGTCTATATCTACTGAAAAAATGCTTAGTCAACCTTGAGCTTATTTGCATTTTCCTACCTACCTACCCTATCAGCTGCAATCTCCACTTGTAGCTCAAGGAACATGAAATTTCCAATGAAGCCAGTCATCGATATGATCTGACACTTGAATATCTTGACTACATTCAACCTCAAAGTAACCATGATAGTGAGATGACTAAATCAACTTATAATGTATATGATCTTCATAATGCAAATGAAAATGAAATATTGATGTACAAAACTTTGCCATGTATTCATTTATAAGGTCAAAGAGAACATGGTTATTTTGATAATCATCATAACATTCTATCTCTTCAGACAATTGATCCTCAGCCACATAAAATTCCTTTGATGTGGTATCCAACTTCCTTTCTGCATGATTCCCGTAGACAATGTAATTTTCCTCACTATTGTGATCATTCTTTGAAGTAATCTGCTGCAAGGAATTACATAAATGATCAACCTTTTCCTCTACCTGAGGGTTATAAAAAATTTCTTCCATTATTTCTTCTTGTTGTGTGTAATCAATTTCATCTTCATTATGATTCGAAGGCTGAGAAGTCTGCTGCATCTCTACATCAATATCAGAGGATTGAACATGGTTTTCATAAGTAAACCCCTGCTGATTTTCATGTTTCATTTCATGGGATGTTATACTTTCTTCTTGGTGTTGAAATGTATTGTTATGAAGAGCCTCTAAAATTTCTTCATCCATAAATTCATCATCATCATAACAATCCTCCAAATATTGAATAAGGTTCAAAGAATGTTTACAACAATCTTGGACTAGCAACAAGGAGGGATGACACTCTTTATACATCTCATAGAATTCATCATGAAAATTAGCAAGTGAATATATTGAACCATTTTCCAAACTTTTATACCAAGACCATGCTTTTCCTTCTAAAGTAGTCATAAACATCCTCATGAGACAATATTCACGGAACTGAACCTTAAGACTGCGTACATGCATATGAAACCTAACCAAATGAAGAGCAGCATTGTCTTTCTTTTCATCTTTGAATATTGGAAGATCCTCTAACCAATCAACCTTTGGCATAGGATTTAGAAAACCAGGGATATGAGACCGATTCATAGGAGTATACCTGGCATTCATTCGTGCAATGGAACTCATCTTGAAACTTCATCAAGCTACTAATCTTCTAGCAGTGGAGTCACCTTCCAATTTGTAATTTTATGTGTGGAGTCACCAAGGTAGATTTGCAACCTCAAAAAAGATGTTTGAGCTCCTGCTACCTTCAGAAGTTTAGCTTCTTAATTTCGGGAATGAATAGACTTCAGGCTCCCGGCAGACGCACCAAAATGTTATCACAAAACCTTGACCTGATAAGCTGCTGATTTGGAAGGCTTTGAGTAACTATTTCAAACCAAACTTTTGGCTGAGGCTTAGCCTCCTCAACCTGAGAGGGCTCTCTCACTGGATTAAATATTTTACTTTGAAGATTAGATGGCTAACTCTATGGAAAATTCGAACAACAACGTATAAATTGTTGAAATATCAATCAACAAGCTTCCATTGGGCTATGGAGTCAAAGTGTGTTTCAATACAACAACATGATCAATTTCACATGGAAGTCAGGGCATAGAGGGTTTTAACATAGAAGAAAAACAAAGATATTATGTAAGGAACACAGCCTACAAACACATGAAGGAAGTTAGAGCATCATCAAATTAATTCTAAGTAACATGTGTCTATACCACTGCAAGTAAGTATATGAAGGAATCCATGAGGAAAATAAAACATTGAAACCCTTTCTGAATCTTGAGTAGTGAAAGCAACTCTTTGTATTAACCTAAAAACATGTAGTCACATACAATAGCACAATGTGCTTCTTTCTTTGAAAATTGCCAACCCCTTGTACATTAGATCTTCTCCTATATATAGAGCTCTTTACATGACTTAGATTCCTCATCTAGGATGAGGAAAATTCGAATTCCACCTGACCTGACACCTATTGACACTTAAAACTAACTATTAAATGCAAATGACAGCTAACTAGTAGTCCTAGAGACCTAAAACAATTAGGAGTGTAACTCCTCATTATGATCAAAACAACTTTATATAGGAATTAAAAAATCCTTTTAACACCTATAACTCCATGAATTCGAATTTTATAGTGCTCATAACCCTCCAGCTGGCCCTTGATGACTCATCCTTTTAATGTTCCTAGAAACTAGGAGATTGTTCCTTGCTCTGTTCTGGCTGAAAATTAGGTCTTGGGACAGAGCTCATATCGTCTCATAAACAATGTATTTGGAAAAACTGAAGGAGGCTTTTGTGAACCCATCCATTTTGAACAAAAACCTCACTTGGATTTTTGAAACATCTTTCCTACCGCCCATAATGAGTCTTTGAAAAATAGGTGTAAAAATATGCTTGTGAAAAACTGCACCTACAGCAATTTCGTAGCACAAGTTTGGTCATTCATTTCTCTCAAATCATGATGGATTTGAAGAAAGGGGAAGATTTTTTTGTAATTTAGTATCGTAAGAATGAAAACCTCTTTCACGTTTCAGATATGAGTTTTTAACTGCTCAGAAACTCTTCTAGACATTGACTGGTAAAAACAAGGAGAGAAAGTTCCTCCTTTTTTGTTTTTGGTCTCCACAAGGATCTTCAAAATCAATTATCCCTGTTGTTCTTCATAAAATTGCATTGGATTATCCTGTTTTACATACACTATAGACTTGGTCCATGTATATGTGAAAACAAAACCTCTTTAATGCTGCTTGAAGCATCATGAACAAAACTAGCTATGAATAATGATCATTTTTATAACACATAGCTTTAGAGTTCATATATGACCTGTCTCTGCTTGTTTTGCCCTTGCTGGATGCTCACAAATGATCAACCGAATTATAACATGCAGCTACAGCAATTTCATAGCGCGCTACGAAACTGCTGTGCATTAGGCATCATCTTCAGCAATTTCGTAGCGCGCTACGAAACTGCTGTGTAATTTCAAAAACACAGTTTTAATGCCAAAATTTGACTGTCCTGAGCTTCTTTATCTTGTAATGACTCTTCCATATGAGATGAGGCTGTTCAAAACTAAATAGCTTGACACCATTCTTCAAGGTAAACTTCAAAAGGTAGTCTATTTCAAAATTTAGGATTACCTTACTTGCCGTGTGATTTTCCTTAGTTAAGAATGTCCTTCATGTTGGCTTAGTTGTGTCTTCGGATCTTCAATTTGCCTTTTCAATGGCATGTTTCCTTGCCCTTTCCTCGAATTGGGCAATCTCAAGGTTGGTAGACATTAATTTCTTTTTTGACTTCCTCAAAGCTACATTCTTCTTCTTGAGTGCTAACTGCCTTGCTTGAGTTGAAATGGAGAACTCTGATGTATGCTGACCCTGAGCTTGCCAAGTGCTTCTTATGCCTGAAAGGAACACGAAAGTGACCAAGACCAATTCTTCCTTACCTTACCCCTTTCTTTGAAATTTGTTTAGTGATAACACTACTAATGAATTCAGGGGTTATTTCCATGGAGAGGCCTCTAATGGTTACAGTAGCATGAGTTCTTGTGTGAGGGACCAGAGAGAGAGCAAATTCTTGGGCAATTTCATCATCAAACCCTCGAAATTTCTCAAAGAAATTCATCCAGTTTGCCCTTGTGAATATGTCCACCACTTGAGGATGTGCATGGAGTCTACTGGAGTTAGTGGGATCCTTTCTCATAAACCCTCCTACCATAATGCCTGTACTTTTTTAAAGCCCAAATATGGAGGTGGAGACAAAGAGTTTTGAGAAAAATAAAAAAACAGAGGAGACTGTGTTTTTTTTAAATAAATAGAAAATTTTTATGTATTTTCTGCCCTCCTAAAGACTTATTTCATTCTCAAATTGAGACCACTTCCTTCATATATTGATATTCAACAGGGGGCATGCATGAACCCTACCTCCTCAGACTGAAATTCATTCTAAAAATCGTGTTTTCTCCCTTCAAAATGACTCACTACCCCTCCTGTAGAAGCCCATTGTCCCTCCTGTAGATTTCCTGTAGGAGCAGGGCTCCTATAGATTTCCTGTAGGTGCTCCTGTAGAAAATGCCGAGAGCAAAGATAGGGATGAAATCGATGGAGGATGGTGGTTATGAGGCTGTGGGGGCACAAGAAGATTGTTGTGGTTGAGTTACGATGAGGAAATGAAGAAAAGGTGGTGAGAATGCGCGGGGAGGAGTGCTCATTACCCTTTATGGATATTTTTGGTTATGAGTGCTGAGCTGGCAAGGTGTACATTGGCCATATTCGAACCGTTGGTCCCCACCTGCTTGGTCATCATGGCCCCTCCTCGTAATCATCCCTCATTATTGCATCAGAGTTCACACTTCCTCCCACTACCTGGCTTTGGCATCTTGTGCTTGAGTTGACTGTGCACACGTGTGGGTGACATCTCGGATAAGTGGAGTCAACTAAATGAAGGTGGCCAAGTTAACTAACCACCTTTCCCTCATTCAATCTCAACCATCTCATTTCCTTCGTATGATCTCTAATTACACAAATTCAAATAGAGGAGTGACTTAGTTACTTACCTGTGATCTAAATGTATTGGTTGTGAGGTGCTATGGCTTTCTCTGCTACATGACTTCATTTTTCTTCATGCATGTTGTCCCTGCTTGCTAATGTGTTGTTGTGTGGTTTTGTAGGTTCTTACTTCACTGAATCTTAGCTACATGTGCCTCTTCAACCTATAGATTTGCACTCTTTTGTTGTTGGTGCTAGACTTCTATGGGATTAGCTGCTACAGGAATTCCTACAGGAGCTCTTGTAGCAGCTTCTCCCTTGGAAACTTTAGCTTTTCCCTGTGCTTGGAGCCCGAGAATAATGCCAGAGGTGTCATGAATGATGGTAGGATAATAGGTAAGCTTCAGGTAAGGTTATTGGTGCCTTTTCCTTTTTTTTTGTTTTTTTTTTTTTTTTTAAACTAGAAAACTGTTTTTTCTGTGTTTTTTCTTGGATAGGAAAAAAATGATGCTTGGGGTGTGATGCAGGCTTGGAAATGATGGAAAGGAGGTTTGGAGATGGTAAGAGGGATGATAGGTTCCTCATGAAGCTGTCCTAGTCCCTCAAACTACCTTTTGCAGACACTTTTGGCTCTCTGTAATTCATACAGGAGCCTCCTCCAGAAAACACAGTTTTCGAAAAAAAAGGTGCAGCGGGGTGAAAGAGATGCCAAAAATGATGGAGGAAGGTGTGGAGAAGATGAGATGGGTGCTGGTATGAATGTCAGGGTTCCCTTGGCACCTTCTTCTGCTCCCTTTAGTCCTCCTGCAAACCTGCAATGAAATAAAAATTCATTTTTTCTTTTCTCTTCTTTTTTTTTTTAAAACAACTAGGGTGCCTCAGAGAGTTTTTCACCTTAATTGCCTGCCCTGGGCACCTCCAAGGGAGGTTTTCACCCAAGGACCTTATTCTTTTTCCTCTTCTTTTTTTGAAATCACTGGGCTGCCTCAGAAGAGGTTTTTAACCCAATGATGGGACTCAAGTGCCTCATGGAGGTTTTCACTTGAGTCCTTATTTTGTATTTTTTCTTTTTTCTTTTTCTTCAATGAGTGGGTGAAGTGGAAGCTAAGACATGCTCCACTACGATCACTGTTTTATTCAAATCTTCAATAAACTCTCACTTGGAGAGGTGTTTCTTGTAGACTTTCAACCAATGTCCATTGACAAGCATGGGGATGGCTTCATCATCAATGGTTTTGATCAGAACTGAACCATTGTCATTGCATTTCTCCATAGCGTAGGGTCCCAGCCATCTTGTCCTCAGCTTGCCTTTGAAATCTTTGTATCTTGAATCATAGAGTAGTGCCCAATATCCCTCTTGGAATTTTTTCTCCTTGATATTTTTTTCATGCTATATCTTTCTCTGAAGTTGAACTACCTCTGTATGGAGAAGGGCTTGCAATCTGTATTCATACAATCCATTGAGCTGAAGTAATCTTTCCTTATGTGCATGGATGAGGTCTAGATCCAGCTGAGCTGCCATCCTTAAGGTCTTGAATTCAAACTCTATTGATAATAAAGCCTTCTTCCCATAGATCAGTTCATAGGGTGTGAACCCGGTGGTGGTCTTCCATGTTGTGTTGTAGGCCCAAGTGGCCTCAACTAATTTGTCTGCCCAGTCTTTTCTGCTGCTGCTCACTACCTTGGTTAGGATCCCTTCCAATGCTTTGTTAGTGACCTCCACTTGCCCATTGGCTTGTGGATAGTAAGGGGTGGAAGTCCTGTGCTTGATCTTATGATGTGTGAGCAGGTCTTCAATCAGGTTGGAAGTGAACTGATTGCCTTGGTCTGTGACTAGCTCTCTCGGATACCCGAACTTGTAGAATATGTTTTCTCTCAAAAACTCAACTAATTTTTCTTCTATTGTTGCTTTGATTGCTTTTGTCTCTTCCCGCTTTATCAGGTAGTCAGTGCACACAATGATGTACTGCTTCTGCTTTGAAGGGGGGTTGATAGGCCCCACAAAGTCCATGCCCCACTTCTCAAATGGCTCAAAGGTCACTTGAGGTTGCATGGGCATTTCATCCTTTGGAGTGGGTTTCCCCATCCTCTGACACCGATCACACTAGCTCGTGTATCTCCTCACATCGTGATGAAGAGTGGGCCAGTAGTAGCCTACTTGCAATATCTTGAAGGCGGTTCTTTTTGCTGCAAAATGACCTCCACAAGGCCCGTCATGACAGGTCAGGAGGATGTCAAAGACTTCCTCCTCCCTGAAACATCTTCTCAAGATATGATCTAGGCCAAGTTTGAAGAGATTGCCCCCAAACTAGGTGAAAGGGGCGCTTTTCCTTACTATCTTTCTCTTCTCTTTTGAGGATAGGTGTGGTGGGAACTGTGCTGAAACCAAGTAGTTTGCTATATCAGCAAACCATGGAGAGAGTACTAATATAGCAAATAGATGTTCATCTGGCATTTGGTCATCCACCATTCCTTCTTCACCTGTAGGAAAATTTACTCTAGACAAAAAGTCAGCAACAACATTCTCTTTACCAGGCTTATCAATAATGGTCAAATCAAACTGCTACAGTAAAAGCAACCATCTAATAATGCGAGCATTTACATTTGGTTTGTTCATTAAATATCTAATTGCAGCATGATCTGTGTGCACAAAGGTTTGATAGCTTGTGATATAATGTCTGAATTTGTTTAAGGAATGCACGACAACTAGGAGTTCATTCTTGGTCACTGTATAGTTTAACTATGCCTTTGACAAGTTTTTGCTTATAAAGTATATGGCATAAGGTAACTTTTCATAAATTTGTCCTAAGGCTACTCTTATTGCTTTGTTCGAGGCGTCTATGTGAATGTGAAAGGGTAGGGCCCAGTTTGGGCCTCTAAGAATTGGGGCAATCACTAGCTTGCTCTTCAAGGTATCTAGGGCTTTTTGACAATTTTCTGACCATATGAACTCAACATCTTTGCCTAAGAGGCCAAACAAAGGAGAGGCTATCTTGCTGAAGTCTTTAATGAATCTCTTGTAATATCCAAATAAGCCTAGGAAACTTCTGACGTCTCTCACCTTTTGAGGAGGTGGGACCCTTTCGATGATGGCAATTTTGTTGGGGTCCACCTGCAGTCCTTGTTGAGATATTGCATGACCTAGCATGGTCCCTTCAGTCATCAAAAATTCACATTTTTCTGAACTGAGGGACAGGTTCATCTCAAAACACTTATCCAGAACTTTTCCTAGGTTAGATAAAGCTACCTGAAAGTCAGAGCCATAAGGAGTAAAATCATCCATGTATATTTCTACTACATCATGAACCAGTTCAGAAAATATACTCAATACTGGTCTTTGGAAAGTGCCTAGAGCATTACACAAACCAAAAGGAAGGACCCGGTATGTAAAGGTACCCCAAGGACAAGTGAAAGTGGTCTTATCTTGGTCTTCCGGGCTTATTTGAATCTAATTGTACCCGCTAAACCCATCTAGGAAGGAGAAAAACTTTTTCCCTGCCAGACCATCTAACACTTGATCTATGAAAGGTAAAGGAAAATGGTCCTTTTTAGTGGCTTTGTTAAATTCTCGATAGTTGACATAGATTCTCCACTTACCATTTTTCTTTGGCACTAGCACCAAAGGAGAGACCCATTCACTGTCAGAAATGGGATAGATGAATCCTGCATCAAGCAATTTCTGCAGTTCTTCCTTAACAATATCTTTAAGTGTTGGGTTCATCCTCCTTTGAGGCTGCTTGATTGGTTTGCAATCTTCCTTGATGTATATATGATGAGTACATACTGAAGGGTGCACTCCCTTCATCTCCTTATAACTCCAGGCAAAGGCATCGAGATATTTTCTCACTAGGCTGCATAGCTCCTTCTCCTGGGAAGTAGATAGGGATGGATTGATTTTCAATGTTCTTTCTGGGCCGAACTCTATATTTTTGACACAGAGAGAAGTATGGTCAGCTACACAAATATTAGTTGAGGGGTTGTTTTTGGTTTCTCTTACTATGTCTTCTAATGGTGATGCACTGGGAGATGGATTCTGAATCAAATTTTCAATCATATCATCCTCATCTTGCGGTTTTCCTCCCATGGTGAGTTCTAATGCACAAAGCGGTGCAGAATAAACTTCATCCTCATCCTCCTCCTCCAACTAGAGAGGTAGATCATGTTCTAGCAGGGGTTGGGCAAGAGGATATAGGGTTAACTGCTTGGACATGTGCCTGTTATTTATGGTCATGTTCACAGCTCGGCAGTTGATGTAGGCATCGGATGTAGCCAAGTAGGGTCTTCCCAAAATGAGAGGATACCCAGTGAGCTTTGCCTTTGGCTGGAGAACCAAGAAATCAGCAAGGTACTCCCAAGAATCAATGGGGACCATCACATCTTCCACAATCCCCTCAGGGGTCACAATGGAGCAGTTTGCTAGCTGCAGCACTGTCATGGTCTTCCTCAAGGAGCATTGGAGATTAAGTTTGAGAATTTTGTCCTTTGTCATCACATTAATGGTAGCTCCCAAATCAATCAAGGTATGTGGGACCATTGTGCCATTGATGTGGACATCAACTACTAGGCTTCCACGGTCCAGATATTTTGGGAAGATTATCTACCCCAACATCAAGTCAGACAGTTGTCCTATGACATTATGGTTTGGGCATCTCTCTTACGCCTTCCTAGATGACTAAAGCACTTCTCTTTGATCAACCTATTGTAGATAGGCACATATTTTATGGCTTGGAGAAGTGGTATCTTCACACATAAATCTTTCAATTCTCTTAGGAGTTCAATCTCTTCTGGGGTAGGCTGGATTTTCATGGATAGTCTCTCAGGAAATGGTGGATTTGCTTTAGGTTCGCTTTCCTCTTTATCTTCCTCAACCTCCCTAGGTGGAGGCTGGCTATCTGGGAGAACTTTCCCAGATCGCAAGTTGTTTTCTTGAATCTCCGAAGCATAAGTTGGGCATGACGGTTCCCCACTATACACTTGTTGAGCCCGTCTGTTGTTCGGGTTCGAATTTGGTTGGGCAAGCATTTGAGGTTGCCTTGGTGGAGCAAAAGGTAATGATTGTGGTTGGGCAAGTGGTGGAGGCAAAAGAGCGGGAAGAGAGTTGTATTAGGGCCTCCACCCCTGATGAGGTGCATTCCACTGAGGTTGCGGTTGAGAATAGGGTTGAAATGAATGAGTGGTTGGTTGGGCATGATATTGAGATGCGAAGGACCAAGGAGGAGGTGTGAACCAAGAAGGATGAGCAAGGGGGGACCAAGAAGGTATGGATGTGACTTGGTTGGGGTTGTAGTATGCCTGAGATGTCCCTTGCATCCCCTACTAGTATGGTTTAGGTCCATGCAGCCTCC